>JABUQX010118714.1:0-20147 GCA_015478945.1 Trachelipus rathkii | reverse complement strand
CACGGGGCTCGATATTCCTTTGTGACGTAACCTCGATGTCTAAGTTCCCGTTCGCATAAATTTTTTTTGGAAAATTTTTTTTTCATCGTCTTCATTAAAAAATTTTTAGATTTCGGGAACTTAGACATCGAGGTTACGACACATAGGAAGATCGAGTCCTTAGAAATGTTACTGTTTCAAGGCCTACTGGGCTATAATACGTTCGAACGTATTCGGAAACCAAAATATCTAAATCTCAGCTCATCCTCGATACCCGATGCAACGTCCCTAACCGAATCGACTTCTCCTCTAATATAGATGGGGATAGGATTAAATAGTTTTAACATATAATCGGTTAAACGTATATAACATGGATAGAAGTAACATTAAAATATTTTGGTAAATAAGTGTTTAAACTTATCTATTTCTTATTAATTTTAAACTTGCCTTTTTTTGTCGACGATTCGTGTCCATTTGCTCGGTGGGTTACATTGCCATAATTTTACACTATAATATCATCGGGCCGTTAGCCAGTGCGCGTGCGTCAGCACGCGCCCAAAGACAAGCCTTGCTCCGTTAGGAGCAAGCCAAAGGCTTGTATATAATTAATTAGTTTTGTTAAAGGGAATTATTATTATTTTTTTAATTTAATCTACTCTAAACTCCCGTTTTTCTTTACTTAAAATAAATTTTAAGGGGTAACTTTCTAAGTGTTTTGAAAAGTCTTCTCAGTTTCGGAAAAATTAAAAAATGAGAAAAAAATATGAGTTTGGTATCTTAGGTTAAAAAGCATAAATATTTCCGTTTAATCGCATTCCTTTAAACACTTACTAATCGAAATAATTTATAACCCTAGCCAGCTAAATGATATACGTTTACACAACAATTATTTATAGAAATAATTCAAATCTATTCCTAAATATATTATGAGAGAAGTCGATACCGTAAGTGGCGTTTCATCAGATCTCGGGAAGAGATAATAGTAGCATATATTGGTTTCGAAAAAAGTTCAAGCGTATTAAAACTCGGTGTTCCTTCATATAGTATCTTTTCAATGGGCTCGATATTCCTATGTGACGTAACCTCGATGTCTAAGTTCCCGATCGCATAATTTTTTTGGCAAAAAAAATTTTTTTTCATCAAGACTTCACAAATTTTTTTTTAGGTTTCGGGAACTTAGACATCGAGGTTACGACACATATGTAGATCGAGTCCTTGGAAACGTTACTATTTCAAGGCCTACTGGGCTATACTACGTTTGAACGTATTTAGAAACCAAAATATCTAAATATCAGCTCTTCTTCGATACCCGATGAAACGTTCCTAGCGGAATCGACTTCTCCTATAATATAGATAATGATAGGATAAATAATTTTAACATATAATCGGTTAAACGTACATAATATGGATAGAAGTAACATTAAAATATTTTGATAAATAAGTGTTTAAACTTTTATAAAATTAATTAGTTTTGTTAAAGATATGAGTTAGTTGGGTATCTTAGGTTAAAAAACCATAAAAATATCCGTTTAATCGCATTCCCTTAAACACTTACTTATCGAAATAATTTATTACTCTAGCCAGCTATGTGATATACCTTTACACAACAATTATTTATAAAAATAATTCAAATCTATTCCTAAATATATTATGAGAGAAGTCGATTCCTTAGGTGGCGTTTCATCGGATCACGGGAAGAAATACTAGTAAGATATTTTGGTTTCGAAATACGTTCAAACCTATTAAAACTCCGTGTTCCTTCATTTACTACCGTTTCAACGGGCTCGATATTCCTATGTGACGTAACCTCGATGTCTAAGTTCCCGATCGCATAATTTTTTTGGGGAATTTTTTTTTTAATCGAGTCTTCACAAAAATTTTTAGATTTCGGGAACTTAGACATCGAGGTTACGACACATAGGGAGATCGAGTCCTTAGAAATGTTACTGTTTCAAGGCCTACTGGGCTATAATACGTTGGAACGTATTCGGAAACCAATATATCTAAATATCAGCTCATCCTCGATACCCGATGAAACGTCCCTAACGGAATCGACTTCTCCTCTAATATATATATAGGAATAGGATTAAATAATTTTAACATATAATCGGTTAAACGTATATAACATGGATAGAAGTAACATTAAAATATTTTGGTAAATAAGTGTTTAAACTTTTATATAATTAATTAGTTTTGTTTAAGGGAATTATTATTATTTTTTTTAATTTAGTCTACTCTAAACTCCCGTTTTTCTTTAATTAAAATAATTTTTAAAGTGTACCTTTCTAAGTGTTTTGAATAGTCTTCTCAGTTTCGGAAAAATGAAAAAATGGGAAAAAAAATATGAGTTTGGTATCTTAAGTTAAAAAGCATAAATATTTCCGTTTAATCGCATTCCTTTAAACACTTACTAATCGAAATAATTTAAAACCCTAGCCAGCTAAATGATATACGTTTAAACAACTATTATTTATAGAAATAATTCAAATCTATTCCTAAATATATTATGAGAGAAGTCGATTCCTTAAGTGGCGTTTCATCAGATCTCGGGAAGAGATAATAGTAGGATATTTTAGTTTCGAAATAAGTTCAAACGTTTTAAACCTCAGTGTTCCCTCATATAGTATCTTTTCAATGGGCTCGATATTCCTATGTGACGTAACCTCGATGTCTAAGTTCCCGATCGCCTAATTTTTTTGGGAAAAATTTTTTTTTTTTTCATCGAGACTTTCCAAAAAAAATTTTAGGTTTCGGAAACTTAGACATCGAGGTTACGACACAAAGGGATATCGAGTCCTTGAAAACGTTACTATTTCAAGGCCTATTGGGCTATACTACGTTTGAACGTATTCGGAAACCAAAATATCTACATATCAGTTCTTTCCCGATACCCGATGAAAGGTCCCAAACGGAATCGACCTCTCCTATAATATAGATAAGGATAAGATTAAATAATTTTAACATATAATCGGTTAAAGGTATGTAATATAGATAGAAGTAACATTAAAATATTTTGATAAATAAGTGTTTAAACTTTTATAAAATTAATTAGTTTTGTTAAAGATATGAGTTAGTTTGGTATCTTAGGTTGAAAAAGCATATAATTTTCCGTTTAATCGCTTTCCTTCAATCACTTACCTATCGAAATAATTTACAACTCTAGCCAGCTATATGATATACGTTTATACAACAATTATTTGTAGAAATAATTCAAAATTATCCCAAATATTTTTTGAGAGACCGATTCCTTAAGTGGCGTTTCATCAGATCTCGGGAAGAAATACTAGTAAGATATTTTGGTTTCGAAATACGTTCAAACGTATTAAAACGCAGTATATTGATTCATATAACATCGTTTCAAAGGGATCGATCTCCCTATGTGACGTAACCTCGACGTCTAAGTTCCCGATCGTCTAATATTTTTTGGAAAAAATTTTTTTTTATCGAGACTTTACAATTTTTTTTTAAAGTTTCGGGAACTTATACATCGAATTTACGACACATAGGGAGATGGAGTCCTTAGAAATGTTACTGTTTCAAGGCCTACTGGGCTATACTACGTTTAAACGTATTCGGAAACCAAAATATCCAAATATCAGCTCTTCCTCGATGCCCGATGAAACGTCCCTAACGGAATCGACTTCTCCTATAATATAGATAGGGATAGATTTAAATAATTTTAACATACAGTCGGTTAAAGGTATATAATATGGATAGAAGTAACATTGAAATATTTTGATAAATAAGTGTTTAAACTTTTATAAAATTAATTAGTTTTGTTAAAGATATGAGTTAGTTTGGCATCTAAGGTTAAAAAAGCATAAAAAGTTCCGTTTAATCTCATTCCTTCAAACACTTACCTATCGAAATAATTTACAACTCTAGTCAGCTATATGATATACGTTTATACAACACTTATTTATAGAAATAATTCAAAATTATTCCTAAATATATTATGAGAGAAGTCGATTCCTTAAGTGGCGTTTCATCGGATCTCGGGAAGAGATACTAGCAAGATATTTTGGTTTCGAAATACGTTCAAACGTATTAAAACTCAGTATTCATTCTTATAACATCGTTTCAATGGGCTTGTTCTCCTTATGTGACGTAACCTCGACGTCTAAGTTCCCGATCGCCTAATTTTTTTTGGATTTTTTTTTCCATCGAGTCTTCACAAATTTTTTTTTTTTTAGGTTTTGGTCATTTGGATATCGAAGTTACGACACATAGGGAGATCGAGTCCTTAGAAAGTAGGATTTGGGTTAATTAAAGTCAGTGTGTTATTATTTTTTTTAATCGAATCTCTCTTATATAAAAAATTTAAAGAAGGTTAACTACATACAAAATATATATAAATATAACAAACTTGTTAATACACGATTAAAACAAATTATATAAATTGTAGAAGAAAAGTAATAAAAATTCGTTTTAAAAACTAAAACAAATTTTAAACTTTATTTCGATTACAAATAAATATAATGGAAATTTGTATTCAAATACAAAAAAACTTTACGCACACATAAAGCATTAACCACTAAATATTATAGTTTTAAAATTTAATGTTTCAGTAAGGCTAAAAAATAATTTGAATTTTTTTAAATTCCAACATTCTATCAATTTGATTAAAAAAAATCTAGAAAATATTTCCAAGCTTGAATAAAATATTTACAAAAAAACAAAAAAAAAAAAAAAAAAAAAAAAAAAAACAAATAATGTAACGCATAAGACTTTTACTTTCAATTTGCTGCCATTTTGCCGCGAATATTATTTATTTTACGACCGACAATATTAAAAAGTTTATAAAAAAAATCGTGGCTGTCAATATCCGTGAAAAGCAAATGAAATGTTTTAGGCTTGAGTTCTTGATAATTCTCTAGAAACGTAAAAAACGAACATTCGTAATTGAAATAATCTTCGTCTTTCACGCAAAAATGACCCTGAAAGAAATTCGCTTCTCCATATTCATTATCGCGAACGCCATCGTACGACGACGACTCGTCCAAAACGCGCCTCTTTTCGAGGAAATCCCATAGTTGTATATTCCAACGAATGAGTGAATTTCCAATTTTATCTGCCAAAGACACTATGATGTTACCGCGCAAGCGATTTGAGTTTGTTCCAAATCCGTGACGACAGCTATTATGATAATGCAAACATAAATTGTTTCTATCAGTTAGATAATAGTCAAAATTAAATTCTATTGTCGATGTTGAAGAACGGCGAATAACATTCAACGATTTATGAATTCCGCAAAATATAATACTCTCCCAATTAAGAAATACGGTGACCCTTTTTAGATTCGGAGAGACGTCACAAATATCAAATAATGCGTTGCTATAATCCATTTTTAGTTCTAACAAATTTTTGAAAATGGGAGAATGTTCATCGCGTAAATATTTGTGGGTAAACATTCGTTGATAATTGTTTCTTCTTATTTCCAAATACATCAAATTAGGGAACGCTTCGGCAATCTCCATACTCATCGAGCTAGAATTAAGAAATCCTGTCCAATAGCTACGACATATGTCCAATATCAATTTTAAACGGTACACGTTCTGAAATTGGCGGCGCGGTGACGCAGTATCGAGTTTTTTATCTTTTCGCAAAACATCGTTAAAGTTACAAAAGTTTTGCATCTTCAATTCCAGGAAACCATCGACCGTTCTAATTTTCCTTCGTAATCGGTTACCGAAATTTTCCGAATCCCAAGAATCGATTATTTTCGCTTCTAATGCCGTATGAACCGATTTACACGAAGGTAAATGGCATCGTAGTCGATTATTTCCGGAGAAACCGCGCACAAAAAACAGCATAATTGCGCGAAGCGCTCGGCACGCGATGCACGAAGATATTTTCATTTCAGTCGTTTTCCAACTTTCAGTATAAAGCTTTTCAAATTGAGAATATAGTATTTCCGCTAACGATTCTTCTTCATCTTCTTCTTCAACTGTCGCCGATATCGAATAATTTTCGACTCGTGGTATCTCCTCGATATTCAGATGGAATATTCTTCGTCGATCGATTTCAACCACCAAAACTATACTGGTTAATTTTTTGTTAGTACAGCCGTCGCCATCGCAGTCAGGCCCAAAATATTCGGACATTAGTTCTCGCCACATATTGGTGTTGTACGCGAAGCTGGGGAATAATTCTTCCTCTGAAGAGAAACTCAAAATTAATTCTAACGTCTTTACGCCGGTTTTTGAAACTAATCGAACTACCGGATCGCTAAAAATAACAGTTGGCGAGTGTTGATGATTTAAACGAATTCCGATTTTTTGCAAATTAATCAGCGACGAAGATATTCCCATAATTTCGTCGACGTTGTTATAATCCACGACCAACGCGGTTAAATTACTCAACGGAGGAATCCGAAGCTCCTCCAATCGCCTCGAAAACTCTTTCTCGCGAAAGGTTTCTTTCGATTTTTCCATCGTGCTGTGGCAACATCCGCACGATAGTTTTAACGCGATTAGATTTGGAAAGAGGATCGAGGCATTTTTCAGCAATTCGAGAAAGTCGTCGTGGGCGAGGGTGTTAGTAGTAGTAGTAGGTGCAGCAGTGCCTTTATTAACAATTTCTAGATTCTCGATTTTTAACAAAGGTCTTCGTTGCTGTCGTATCATTACGTCCGTTAAATTTATAAATGATTTATAACAATCTAAAGATAAAATTAAAGCAGTCAAATATTCATACGCGATATTAATTTTCCTAAGAATTCCGGCGGTTCTGGCGGCCACCGAAACGGCGGCGCCATCGACGTTATTCTGTACGAGCATGTGTTTTGTTAGCGTCAACGCTATCACCTTAGGAGCTTTGTGATGGGGGTTCTCGTACGGATTTTGCGTTGCATTCTCGAGAAAATCTAAAAAACTCTCGGAGGTTTTCTCCTCCTCTTCGTCGTCGTCCGAATCGAGTATTAGCGAGAAGTACGAGCTAAAATTTAACTTCTCCGCCTCGAGATTTTCGATCATGTACTTCTTTTGCAGGTAGTAAATCACCGCCAATTTTCTCGATCGTAAAGCGATCGAGACGTTGTATATATCTCTAAAGCGGAGATATCCAAAAAGAACGCCCAACGCGTCATCGGGTAAGTGGTGCAAGTTTATTTCCATCTCAAAAAAATGGCATTTATATCGTCCGGTGATAATCGTCGACGAGCGCGGATTGTTGCAAAGAAGGATCAAAAAACGACGGACGTGGCACTATTTTTTTCACGAGTCATAAACGATCCTTTTTCTCCGCAAAGCGCAACTCATTGGACTTCTTTCCACCTCTCATTCTGACGTTATTCGTGAACTTAAGAACCAACGGTAACTAAATCATTCGATAGATCGATTTCATGTTCTGCCGGGCAAAACCATCTACTGCTCTTCCCCTCCAATAACCTATTTATAGACGTAGAAGACAATCATAAAAACACATTTACTGCAGAAGGCCTTATGCATAAAAAAATCTTGTTTTGAAATGTTTTATATTTACTCAAAATAAAAATAAAAAACAAAATGTATATAATAAGTTGTTATATGTGAAATGTATGACTTAATATAATAAATTACAAACTCATAATATACAAAAATTATTATTATTATTTATATTAGATTTAGTTTATTCTATTAATTATAAAGTACCATATATTGATATAGAAATATATTTAATATTATTTAAAACTCTGGCGGTACAGTTTAAGTGAGCAGATTCCGCGTCGCTGTGGCGCCTAAGCCGTCGAAGCTGAACGCATTTCACATCGTTGGTTAACATATATATTTCTTATTTTTTATTTATTTATCTAAAAACACTCAAAGTAAAGCGAATATTTAAACTAGTCGATCTGGCTATTAATCTCAGGAATCAGATTATGGGCGCATTGACTAAGTTTATAGGTTCCTCTTCTCGCTAACTGTGACCACGCAAAATAGGATATCACCAAAACTAATGATAGGCTTCCGAGAAAAAACAATAAAATAATAATATATTTTGGAAATGAAACTCCATCTTTTTCGTCGTCTTGTTTTTGTAGTTGTTGTTGTTCTTCCTTTAAAAATGCTGTTTCGCCTTTTCCTTTCTCTCGTTCTTCTTCTTCTACTTCTTCCATAGTGGTAGTAGTGGTGGTAGTGGTAGTAGTAGTAAAAATAGTAGTAATATTATAGGAGTCACTATTTTGAAATGAGGATTTACCTTTTACTTGTTCTTGTTTTGGCTCTTGTTTTTGATATAGCTCATTAATACTTTTTGTTGGATTTTTGAAACAGAAAATATGATTACCACACATCGTATATATGTAAAATCCGCAATATTGGCTCGTTTCCGAATTATACGGAAAAACGAATTTGTTCTTTTTCAGGTAAGACCATTGATTAGGAAAATTAATACTATTATTTTGAAATTTTAACGAAGAATATATGTCGTTAATTTTCGTATTGGAAGTGTATTGAAAAACTACACTCAGGGAATGGGAATTTCTTGCGAGACCATAGTTTAAAATAATATTAGTTTCATATAGAGGACGGTTTTCAGAAAAAAAAATGTTTTCCGTTAAAAGGTGAGCGTCATTCGTAACACCTAATCTGAATCCAGTTAATGAATAAAATTCGTCGTTTTTGCAAATTTCTCCCAGTTTGACCGAGTACAGTATAATATAGATGTCGTCCATGTTTGCGCATTGATTCGATTTCGAAAAATATAATGTTGAATATTGCGTCAAATTGTAGAAAAAATAATCGTCTCGATATCGTAAATCGGCGCAGTATACGTCTTTTGCGAGAATATCGCTACTCCAATCGCGGGTAGACGTGGCTCGCGATAGGTAACAGGCGAGAGCGAAAACGAGCAGCTTGAACTTCATGTTTTCGCCGTATTACGCAAAAAATTGAACTAAAGTTTTGAGGCGAGCGGATTATATTTAAAGGCGTTAGCTAATAAAAAATTATTAATTTTATTATTTTCATTAAGCGATGAAATTAATAATTTATTTATTTTTATTAACATCGAAGGAGACGAACGTATATTATTTTTCAGAATTGAAATACCTTTTCTTGATTCCAATTGAAAAATGTGTATATTTTTGAGATTGAACGATATATCGAGACTCTTCAAAACAAATCTTGATTTTTGATTCAGTGAGTAATAAAGTCGTCGAAGCCTTTCCGAACTCTCGACTTTCATAGAAATCAGAGCAAGCGAACAAAAAACAAAAAATATTACTTAGAAAACTAATCGATCTTTATCGAAGAAGAACGAGGCGCGAATCTCGATAAGGAAATGTTTTCTTCATAACGTCAAATATTTTCGAAGTGGTCGAGGAGAATTCCGTAGTTTACGAGGTGTTGTTGTTGTTGATGTTGTTGTTGTTGTTGTTTTTGTTGTTGTTGTTGTTGTTGTTGTTGTTGTTGTTGTTGATGTTAGTTAGTAATTCTTATTTTTGATATTCCTATTTATTTTTATATTGTAACAGGTGCCGTAACTCGAGTTACCTTTTCTGATTTAAATTGATATTTAAACAACTCGTTTCAATTTAAACACAATTCTTTGCACAGAGTTATAAATAAGGACACGACTTTTCAATTTCAGAAGGCGTATAAGACTAATAAAACGAACATTTTAAAAATATTTTATTGTTATTTCATAGTTTCATAACGTAAAGAGTTTTTTTAACAATAATATACGAGAAGAAAAAAAATAATTGCATAATAATCGGTTATACGAATCAAACAAATTATTATACATAAGTTACAGGATTAGACTAACAATTTTTTAAAGTCCTCTCCCCACCCTAGCTTTTCGGCTATTTTTTTGCAGCTTTCGTCGCAGTCGCCGGTGAGGCTTAAATTTATTTTCGGCATCTTTGATTCTCCTTCTCCTTCTTCTTCTTGTTCTTTTCGGTTAATTAAAAGCCGAGGGCAAGAGTCAGGCGCATTAAGAACCAAAGAAGCGAAAGGATCGACGATCACAGAGGTTCCTATTATTATTAATAAGTCGCATTTCTTAAAATCTTCGACGTATTCGGAGTGTCTTTTTGGTAAAAAGGGCTCATTGCAAAATAAGATATCCGGTCGCACCAGGCTATTTTCGCAATCAGAACACGTCGGGATAACATCTTTAGAAATATATTCTCCCATCCATTCTCGTGTATATTCTTTTCCGCACTTAAGGCAATGGTTCGTACGAAACGAGCCGTGATATTCTACGACTTTTTCGAAGGGGATCCCGGTTGACGTGTCCAACATATCTACGTTTAGCGTGTAATGTCGCAACAGAACCCCTTTATCATGAAGCAGCCTAAAAAAGTAGTGCGCTGGAGTAGGTTTAATTTCGAATGGATACATTTTTTTAACAAATTTCAGAAAAGATTTCGTCGAATTATTTATGAGAGAATCGATTTTCGAGGGGTTTGACAACTCGTCCCGGTCCTTCTCCTCCTCCTCCTGTTTTTCTATAATATTGAATATTCCGCAATCGATCGGAGGCAAAATACTCTCGTAAGTAGATATCCCGCGACCGGCTACCGTGATTACGTTTTTACATTTTCCGTCTTTAATAAGGGAAACCACGTCGTCGAGTGTCATGGAAAGGGATCTTGGAGAGGGCTCGTCGTCGAGGGATTGCGCAGTTTTCGTTGGAGACGCAATTTCTTCGGACATGTTTGGTTTTGAAGTCGAGAATGATTGTGAAGAATTAAGATTCCGGGGATAGTTTATATAAAACAAATCGTAAATTGAAATTTTATTTATTTATTAATTAATAATGTTATTATAATAGATATTAAAGGTTATTCCTCTTTGAATGTTATATTATTATTTTTTAAAATGATTCCTTTATATTTTATTATCTTTGGTATAATGTTAATTAAAGTTGGGTATTTTTTTAACGCTAACAAAAGGACCTTTTAAGGTTATATTATTATTAGTTCATATGATAAATTAATTATTATTATTATTAGATGGATATAATAATAATATTATTATTATTATTATTATTATTATTATTATTATTATTATTATTATTATTATTATTATTATTATCACTATTGTTATTTAAAAATTGTGTTGAAAACGAAATGATAATAAATAATATATTTTTTTAAAAATCAAATCAAAAAGATTAGAAACGCAAAAAGATTCTCCGTTATAGAAAATTCCTTTTAAAAGTTCATCATCCATCGTCATTAGTTGGCCGTCGCGATAGAACTGAAAGAGAAACCCGAAAAAATTTTCTTCTTATCTGGCCGGTGACTATTCTATTTAATTTTTTTTTTCAATTGGAACTCCAAGAAAAGAAGAATAAAAATTTAACAAATATTACGTAGGCATCGGTATTTTGTTATTTGTCAAACTTTTTCTGATATCGCTTATATTTTCTTCTAATAATACTATTTTTTAGAATTTTAAAAAATTACTTCTAAAAATTTATAACAGAACCGGTACATTTGCTTAATTCATATTTGGAATGTGAAATCTATCTCATACCTAATTACGGTGGCACAGATTGCTCCTTCTCATCCGCCTTTTCTTTCTATTTGTTTTTCTTTCATATTTTACCGTCAAAAATTCAGTTTGGCATCGCAACGAATAAAAGAGGGAGATGGTCATAGCAAAACTCGACCCTCTTGTGTTTGGTTGCGATTAAGTGACTATAATCTGCATCGTTAGCAAACGAAAGAGGAACTAAAAGCAGAAAGCGAATGAGAAGTAGAGTTTTAACAAACAGATGAACGCGAAGAAGAATTGAATTTTAGTAGCTCAAGCGCGTAACCTTCTTCCTTTAATAGCTACACACTTCGAAGTCGATACTCGTTATTGGTTGTTTGAATTTTCGTCGTTTGACTTCTCACGATATTCTATTCTATTCATATCCGATTCCAAGAACATCTTAGGAAAAAATATGGAAAAAATATTGTTTAAATTTCTTCATAACTTAATTTTTCGGTATAGCGTAGACAGAGAAAAAGAGAGGGAGAACCAGTAGTTTCTCAACACTCACCGTCTTTATATAAACTGAATAACTGAAATGCTTCTTTCATTTGTATCTACAATTAATAATTCTGTTCTTATGAAAACCTTGGATTTCTGTTTCAAATGAAGTTTTTTGACCACAGGAAGAAAAAAAAATAAGAGAATTTTCCGCAAAAGCCAAAAGATATGTTTGTATTGTTTAAATAAATCATTTTAAATAGGGAATAAACATCTATCTGCCAGTGTGTTTATTATTTTTCCTTTTTTTTCCGATCGACGATTTCAAAAACATTATAAAAATAGAACATAATCTCGTTGATGGTTCATTTTTCGGTCAAACCCATTTAATTTAAGGGAGTTTTTAACAAAACCATGCGTGTACCATTTCTGGTTGTGAACACCAACCCCTCCGCCCCCCTCTCCCACTTCGAGATATATTTCTAATTCAATATTTTTTAATTCGTAGTTTTAAGCCTATTTTACTTTCTTAACTGTAAAATAAAGATTTAAGAAATATATTTATTATTACCAATTTTTATATTTATTAAGGCTGAAAACTCACTCGCGCGTTTTGTAGAAAAATTTTAAAAAATTTGCTCATATATTAAAAGCTTGCTTACTCATCGAAGTGAAAGGTTTTATCAACAGAATTTTTCCATCTTCTTCTGTTATGAAACGGTATCAAACAAATTTTTTTTAGGAGTAACTAAATTAAAAAAAAATTTTTTTTTTTAATAAAGTGTTCCGATAAATAAATGAATCTCGTTTAAGGCAAAATTTGATATATTATATACATATATTTATTCTTTTAAAAAACTAAGATATTCGTTTCTAAATTTCAGTTTTTATTTCGCGCCGATTCATCTAGTCCCGGGGAAGAGCTTACGATAAAATATATTGATTTTGAAATACGTTCATACGTATTACGACTCAGGATCCTTTACTATAGTATCATTGTAACGGGCTCAATTACCCATTTGGTCTTAACCTCGATGTCTAAGTTCCCGATCGCATAATTTTTTTTCAAAATTTTTGGAAACAACCGAGACATCAAAAAATTTTCAAAGAATTGGGAACTTAGATACCGAGGTTACAACCAAATTCTAAATCGAGATCGTTGAAATGTCGATATATGAAAGACTTTTGGGTTCTAATACGTTTAAACGTATTTGTAAACCAAAGTATCCACATAACAGCTTTTTCCCCGGTACACGATGAAACGTCATGAAACGGAATCGACTCCTCCCAAAAAATATATTAAAAATTATTTCTTCCTCCGAACAGATTTAAACGTATATTCCTAGAATAACAAAAATATATATTAATCCTACTCAATTATAGGTCTTTAAAAATCACATTGTCGTTAGACGTTGATCAAATTTTTCACGGGTTAATTGATCATGCTAAACGCTTTATTATGATAAAACAGGTTATTTTTTTTTTCAAAATTTTATTTATACATCTTCAAAGGAATAATTGAGAAAAACTTTCATGCAAGGAAAACTTTATTAAATCAATACATCGTTATCTTTTTAAAAGAAACAAAAGATTTTAGGTAAGTAAGCAATTACAATTAGCTTAAGCGTATATAATATGGATTGAAATAACAATAAAATATTTCGATAAATAAATGTTTAAAGTTATATAATTAATTAGTATTTTAAAAAGAATTATTAATTATTTAAATTAGTCTCCCCTTAAATCCCGTTTTCTTTAATAAAATTCTTTTTAAGGGTAACGTAATTAAAAAACATATATACACATAAAGTCTTTCAATAAATAAATGAATCTCGTTCAAAGCAAAAGTTGATCATATATTATATACTTATATTTACTCCTTAAAAAAGACTAAGATATTCATTCCTAAATTTCAGTTTTTATTTGGAGCCGTTTCATCGGGTCCCGGGGAAGAGCTTATGATAAAATATATTGTTTTCGAAATACGTTCAACCATATTACGACTTAAGATCCTTTACTATAGTATCATTTCAACGGGCTCAATTATCCATGTGGTCGTAACCTCGACGTCTAAGTTCCCGATCGCTTAATTTTTTTCAAATTTTTTTTTCAAAACATCGAGACCTTAAAATATTTTGAAAGAATTGGGAACTTATACGTCGAGGTTACGACCAAATACTCAATCGGGATCGTTGAAATGTCGATATATGAAAGACTACTGGGTTCTGATACGTTTAAACGTATTTGTAAACCGAAATATCCAAATAAGAGCTTTTTCCCGGTGCACGATGAAACGTCATGAAACGGAATCGACTTCTTCCCCAAAAATATATTACAAACTGTTTCTTACTCAGAAAAGATTTAAAGGTATATTCTTAGAATACCAAAAAAAAAAAAAAATATTGATCCTATAGACAGACAGACAGAGAGACAGACAGACAAGCACATTCCGCTAGCAACAAGCGACACCTAACTCAGTTACACGTCTTTAAAAATCACATTGTCGGTAGACGTTGGTCAAATTTTTCACGGGATAATTAATCATGCTAAACACTTTATTTTGATAAAAAAGGTTATTTATTTCAAAACTTTATTTATACATGTTCAAAGGGATGATTGAGACAAATTTTCATGCAAGGTAAACTTTATTAAATCAAATACAACGTTATCTTTATAAAAGAAACATAAGATTTTTAGGTAAGTAAGCAATTACCATTAGTTTAAACGTATATGATATGTATTGAAATAACAATAAAATATTTCGATAAAATAAATGTTTAAAGGTAAATATTTAATTAGTATTTTAAAAGGAAACTATTATTTTTTGTACATTAGTCTCCCCTTAAATCCCGTTTTCTTTAATATAATTCTTTTTAGGGGTAACTAAATTAAAAAAAAAATAATATATTAATAAAGTGTTTCGAATAATAAATGAATCTTGTTCAAAGCACAATTTGATCATATATTATATGCATATATTTATTCCTTTAAAAAATTAAATATTCATTACTAAATTTCAGTTTTTATTCGGAGTCGTTTCATCGGGTCCCGAGGAAGAGCTTATGCAATATATATTGCTTTTGATATACGTTCAAACGTATTACAATTCATGACCCTTTACAATAGTATCATTTCAACGGGTTCATTTACTCATATGGTCGTACCCTCGATGTCTAAGTTCGCGATCGCATAAATTTAAAAAAAAAAAAAAAAAAATTTCAAACCTTCCAGATTTTAAAATTTTTTCAATGAATTGGGAACTGATACGTCGAGGTTACGACCAATTACTCAATTGAGATCGATGAAATGTCGATTTATGAAAAACTACTGGGTTCTAATGCGTGTGAACGCATTTGTAAACCAAAATATAAAAATAAGAGTTTTTCCTCGGTATACGATGAAACGTCACGAAACAGAATCGACTTCTCAGAGTAATAATATCAAACTATTTCAACATATAAGCGTTTAAATGTATATAATATAATATGGATTGAAATAACAATAAAATATTTTGATAAATAAATGCTTAAAATTATATAATTAATTAGTATTTTAAAAGGAATTATTATTTTTTATAAATTAGTTTCCCCCTAAATATCGTTTTCTTTAATAAAATTCTTTTTAGGGGTAACTAAATTAAAAAAAATTATTAATAATGTGTTTCGATAAATGAATGAATATCGTTCAAAGCAAAATTTGATCATATATTATATACATATATTTATTCCTTAAAAAAAACTAAGATATTCGTTCCTAAATTTCGGTTTTTATGTCGTGCCGTTTTATCTGGTCCCGAGGAAGAGCTTATGAAAAGATATATTGCTTTCGTAATAAGTTTAAACGTATTACAACTCGTGATCCTTTACTATAGTATCGTTTTAACCGGCCAAATTACCGTTTTGTCGTAACCTCGATGTCTAAGTTCCCGATCGCATTATTATTTTTCAAAAAAAAAATTCAAACCATCGAGACTTCAAAAATTTTTCAAGGAATTGGGAATTTAGACGTCGAGGTTACGACCAAATGTTCAATCGAGCCAGTTGAAATGTAGATATACGAAAGACAACTCAGTTCTAATACGTTTGAACGTATTTGGAAACCAAAATATCCAAATAAAAGCTTTTTCTCGGTACCCGATGAAACGTCCCGAAACTAATTTTGTTGCTACAAAATTTTGGTTTGAGAGCTTAGTCACGAATATGAATAATTATACGAAAAAAAAAATTTCTTTCAACAGCAAATCATAAAGTTTTCTCGATGTAAAATCGAAACTAGTTCGCTCGCTGCCAATAAACAAAATCGAAACTAGTTCGCTCGCTGCCAATAAACAAAATTGAAACTAGTTCGTTCGCTGCCAATAAACGTAATTGAAACTAGTTCGTTCGCTACCAATAAACATAATCGAAACTAGTTCGCTCGCTGCCAATAAACATAATTGAAACTATTTCGCTCGCTGCCAATAAACATAATTGAAACTATTTCGCTCGCTGCCAATAAACAAAATCGAAACTAGTTCGTTCGCTGCCAATAAACTTAATTGAAACTAGTTCGCTCTCTGCCAATAAACAAAATCGAAACTAGTTCGTTCGCTACCAATAAACTTAATTGAAACTAGTTCGCTCGCTGCCAATAAACAAAATTGGTTTACTTTTTCTGAATATGAACGATGCTGTAATAGTAATTGATATTTCGAAATAAACAAAAACTTTGGAAGAGACGGAAATTAAAAATCTTGGTTTGTGAACTTTCATTCGATATAATTATTATTATCGAAATATTTTATTTTTTTATTTAATTTTTTTATTTAATTTGGTCTCCCTAAAATATCCTAATTTATTATTATAGAAAACGAATTTCTAGGAAGGAAAATAAAAAAAAAAATTGATAATTCTATTTATAAAATATTTATTATCAAAGTTCATATTCGCAACAAGTAAACTAATTTTGTTACCGGAAACTTGTATCGTTAACAGTTTTTTCTTTTGCAAAATAAAAATTTCGAAGGGACGGAGAATAAAATCTAAACCGCCGAGAGTTTTCAAGATATTTTGAAGGTTTACGGAACTTAGACTTCGAAGTTAGGATATAAATCGAAATCGAGCCCGATGAAATGACGTTATAACAAGGGTTACTCTGCTAACAAATGTTTGAACGTATTTTGAAACCAAAATATCGTACTAATAGCTCTTTCCGAGATCTGAAGAAACGCCACAAAAAGAATCAACTTCTCTCCTAATATATTTAGTAAAGCAAAACATCCTTTCCGAAATTTGTAAAACTTTCGAAGGGTTATAATATAAAATTTTTAAGTTTGAGAACTTAGTCAGGAATATTAATAATTCTACGATAAAAAATTTTCTTTCAACAGCAAATCATAAAGTTTTCTCGATGTGAAAACAAAACTAGTTCGCTCGCTGCCAATAAACAAAATCGAAACTAGTTCACTCGCTGTCAATAAGCCATATTGGTTTACTTTTTCCGAATATGAACGATGCTCATCAAGTTTTACCCGTCTATAATAAGCTTGAATATATTTATTCCTTAAAAATACTGAGATATTCGTTTCTTGTCTTCAGTTTTTATTTCGTGCCGTTTCATCTGGTCCCGAAAAAGAGCTTATGATAATATATATAGCTTTTGTAATACGTTCAAAAGTATTATAAATCAGGATCCTTTATTATAGTATCGTTTTAACGGGCTCAATTACCGATTTGGTCGTAACCTCGATGTCTAAGTTCCCGATCGCATAATTTTTTTCAGAATTTTTTTTTTCAAACCATCGAGACTTCAAAATTTTTTGAAGGAATTTGGAACTTAGACATCGAGGTTACGACCATATTTTTTTCAACAGCAAATCATATAGTTTCCTCGATGTGAAATCAAAACTAGTTCGCTCGCTGCTAATAAACAAAATTGAAACTAGTTCGCTCGCTGCCAGTAAACAAAATTGGTTTACTTTTTCGGAATATGAACGTTGCTGTAATAGCTATAGCAATTTCGAAATATACAAAAAACTTTCGGGGAGACGAAAATAAAAATCTTGGTTTGAAAACTTTTATTTGATATAATTTTTAATATCGAAATATTTTAATTTTTTATTAAATTTTTTTTTTTAATTTGGTTACCCTAAAATATCCTTAGTTATTATTATAGAAAACTAATTTTTCATGAAAAAAAATTTAAAAAAAATCATAACTCTATTTACAAAATAATTATTATCAAAGTTCATATTCGCAACAAATAAACTAATTTTTGTTGCCGGAAACTTGTATCGATAACAGCTTTACGTTTGCAAACTTAAACTTTCGGAGGGACGGAGAATAAAATCTTAACAGCCGAGACTTTACAAAAATTTTTGAAGTTTTAGGGAACTTAGACATCGAAGTTAGGATAGAAAATGAAATCGAGCTCGATGAAAAGACGCTATAACAAGGGGTACTCTGCAACAAAATGTTTCAATGTATTTCGAAACCAAAATATCGGACTGGTAGCTCTCCCAGAGATCCGATGAAACGCCACTAAAATAATCGACTTATCTCCGAATATATTTAATAAAGCAAAAACATCCGTTCGAAAATTTGTAAAACTCTCGGATGGTTTTAATATAAAATTTTGGTTTGAAAACTTAGTAATGAATATTTGTAATTATACGATAAAAAAATTTTCCTATCAACAGTAGATCATAAAGTTTTCTCGATGAGAACCCAAAACTAGTTCGCTCGCTCGCTGCCAATAAACAAAATCGAAACTAGTTCGCTCGCTGCCAATAAACAAAATCGAAACTAGTTCTCTCGTTGCAAAAAAAAAATTGGTTTATTTTTTCCGAATATGAACGATGCTTAAATAGGGTTACCCGTCTATAATACGTTTGAATATATTTATCCCTTTTTTTTTAAAAAAACTAAGATATTCGTTCCTTAATTTAGATTTTTATTTTGTGCTGTTTCATCGGGTTAGAGGAAGAGCTTATGATAAAAAATATAGCTTTAGAAATACGTTTTACAGCACAGGATCCTTTAATATAGTATCATTTTAACGGGCTCAAATTCCAATTTAGTTGTAACCTCGATGTCTAAGTTCCCGATAGCAAAATTTTTTCAGAAATTTTTTTCAAACCATCGATACTTCAAAATTTTTTGAAGGAATTGGGAACTTAGACATCGAGGTTACGACCAAATGCACGATCGAGTCCGTTGAAATGTCAATATATGAAAGACTACTGGGTTCTAATACGTTTGAACGTATTTGAAAACCGAAATATCCGAATAAAAGCTTTTTCTCGGTACCCGATGATCCGTCACGAAACTAATTTTGTTGCCTCACAAATTTGGTTTGAGAACTTAGTCAAGAATATGAATAACTACACGATAAAAAATTTCTTTCAACAGCAAATCATAAAGTTTTCTCGATGTAAAATCATAACTACTTCTCTCGCTGCCAATAAACAAAATTGAAAATAGTTCGTTCGCTGCCAATAAACAAAATGGAAACTAGTTCACTCGCTGCCAATAAACAAAATGGAAACTAGTTCGCTCGCTGCCAATAAACAAAATGGAAACTAGTTCGCTCGCTGCCAATTTAACAAAATTGGTTAACTATTTTCGAATATGAACGTTGCTGTAATAGGTTTAGCTATTTCGGAATATACAAAAACTTTCGGAGAAACGGAAAATAAAAATCTTGGTTTGAGAACTTTCATTTAATATAATTAATTTAATCGAAATATTTTAATTTTTAATTTTTTTTGGTTACCCTAAAATATCCTAATTTATTATTATAGAAAACGATTTTTTCAGATAGATAAAATTAAAAAAAAATTCATAATTCTATTTATAAAACAATTATTATCAAAGTTCATATTCGCAACAAGTAAACTAATTTTGTTGCCAGAAACTTGTATCGTTAACAGCTCTTCGTTTGCAAATTAAAACTTTCGGAGGGACGGAAATAAAATCTTAACAGCCGAGACTTTTCAAAAATTTTTGAAGGTTTAGGGAACTTAGACATCGAAATTAGGATAGAAAATGAAATTGAGCTCGATGAAAAGACGCTATAACAAGGGTTACTCTGCTACAAAATGTTTGAATGTGTTTGGAAACCAAAATATTGGACTGGTAGCTCTGTCTGAGATCCGATGAAACGCCACTAAAATAATCGACTCTCTCCTAATATATTTAGTAACGCAAAAACATACGTTTGAAATTTGTAAAACTCTCGGAGGGTTATAATATAAAATTTTGGTTTGAGAACTTAGTCAGG
>JABUQX010118713.1:0-12500 GCA_015478945.1 Trachelipus rathkii | reverse complement strand
GCATCCGGTTGTTGTTAACTCAGCAACGCGGAGTCCAAAACGTTCGAATCCCGCTGACGAAGAGTAAAATCTTCTGTGGACTCATTCATTTATATGGGGGCCAGGCCTTTGATATATGGGATTATGGGATGAGAAAACCTGGTGCTTTAAAAACTACGTTTTGAAGCGTCTTTTTTTGGGGACGTGGATGGTCCTAGTGGTTAGAGGCATCCGGTTGTTGTAATCAGCAAACGCGGAAGTCCAACGTTGCGAATCCCCGCTGACGAAGAGTAAAATCTTCTGTGACTCATTTCATTTATATGGAGGCCAGGCCTTGAGTACTCAGCATTTATGGATGAGAAAACCGGGTGCTTAAAAACTATTGAAGCGTCTTTTTTTGGGACGTGGATGGCCTAGTGGATAGAGCATCCGGTTGTTGTTAACTCAGCAACGCAACGCGGAGTCCACGTCGGATCCCGCTGACGAAGAGTAAAATCTTCTGTGACTCATTCATTTAATATGGGGGCCAGGCCTGTTGAGTACTCAGCATTCTTGGTGATGAGAAACCGGCGTGCTTTTAAAAACTACGTTTGGAGCGTCTTTTTTTGGGACCGTAAATCTGATCACAATCGGTTTTAAATAATATAAACGCTCCTACCGTCCAAATTTTAACTTATTTAATAAAAATAGTAAAAACATGATTAGGAGACTTTTTTAATCTAAACTCTAAAGTAACTCAACTATATATGCCTTAAACTTAACACCATGAGCTGATTTAGCATATGCAACCGATGCATTGCCTTTGCTCGCGCATGTGTATATACATGCTTTTGTATTTATATATCATTACTTATAAATAATAATATCGTCCCCGCTGCAATCAATTAATTGACTGTTATATAACATCAACGGGATACAGTAACATATATATATTTTATTATATTATATATATATAATTATATACAGCAAAGCACCCTTGGCCAAACAAAAGCAAGCCCACACACAGGCCTAATATATACATATTATAATATATATATATATATATAATACTATTATATATATATATATATATATATAATATATATATATATAATATATAAAGTATAATATAGTAATATATATATATAATATATATATATATATATATATATTAATATAATATATATTATTATATATATATATATATATATATATATAAATATATAATATATTAAAATTTAGCAGAGCTTCCACATAAACGAATTATTTTAAATATCACACCATAGAATCTAACGAGGATGTTATGAAGTAGAAAGAAAAAGAGAGCGACAGATGTATTTAGAAAAATAAAAGTTATAGACCTTTAAAACTTTCAATTGTGGCATTGAAATTCTATTCTTAGATACAAAGTCACTTTATCATAAAATACTGGATTGCCGCATCTTTTGTTTTAATTTTTAAAATTTTACTTTATTTAATATTTACTTTTCATAGTTTACAAACAGTTTGGGAACGGTCTTAACGTATGCGGATTACCTTATGCGGTATCGTGTTTCTGGTATCGTTTAATTAAACAACCCAAAAACCACAGATGTAGCAGATCTAGGCAATTGGCCTCTGCTCTCTCTCTCTCTTCTCTCTCTCTCTTCTCTCTTCTCTTCTCTCTCATCTCTCTCTCTTCTCTCTCTCTTTCTCTCTCTCTCCTCTCTCTCTCTCTCTCTCTCTACTCTCTTCTCTCGCTCTCTCTCTCTCTCTCTCTCTCTCTCCTCTCTCTCACTAGCATGATAGTTTTGAACGGCCGTAATCTTCAAACTCTTAAAGGCCATACATATGTGTCTCTAGTTTTCTTTTTACGTCATTACAGCTTACAAACATTCTATGGTCTGGGTTTAAAAACAATGTGTGATGAGGGGCCTCTCGTACACCCATTACTATATATATGATATATATATTATATATATATATATATATACTATATATTTATATATATATATAATATAAATATTATAATTATATCATATATATTATATAATATATATAACTATATATATAATATATATAGCGTGTGTTGTGTCTATGTCGTGTGTGCTGTGCACGAGTTTTTGGGTGTACGATTGTTAACTTGGTTATCTAAATAATAAACCATACTAACGTCACATCTTTTATGTAAAAGTTCATGTCATTCGGAGTAGAGTCACGACACCAACTACAGTTATCTGCTGTTAATATCAGAATAATGGATACCCGTGCTGAGAAGCTAGTATTAAGAGGAAGGATACTAGCTTTGTTTGAATCCAGACAAATTAAGAATCAAATAGAAAGAAAGAGACATCGGGATCCACGTATCGACTGTAAGACGATGGGTTGCTAGACATGAGGAGGAGGCTAATTTGTGTGATGGTCCAAAGCCTGGTAGACCACGGACAACTACCGAGAATGAGGATCAGGAAATATTTAGTGCGACCCGTAGAAATTCATTTACAAATACCAGAGCCATCAAACGCGCATTACAGTTGGAAGCATCTGAACAATCCGGCGATGATTGCACTCTTATGGAATACACCACTGGACCCCGGCAGTGAAGCAAACACTAACCGAATCACACAGGGCAGCACGGCTTCGTTTTGCAGGAGAATATAGAACAAGGATATAAACTTTTGGTCCAAGGTTATATTCACAGATGAAAAAACAATCTGCTCTTCAGATCATGGCCCCCTACATTGCTGGCGTGTCAATAACACACGATATGAACGCCAACATATTTATGAAGAAGCTAGAAGTGGACACGTCACTGCCAATGTATGGGGATGGATAAACTTTAACATTCTAGGCGAACTGACCCCTATAGATGGCCCGTTCACCGCAGATAAGTATCTATAAATACTTGAAAAGGTGTTGCTACCAACAGTGAGAGCGTATTTCGATCCCGATCCCGATATAATACCGTACGTCCACAACAATAGTCCCGTGCACACTGCGAGAAGAGTTCAGCAATGGTTTCCTGAACATGAACAGATCTTCCATGTTTTACCATGGCCACCGAAAGGGTGTGATTTAAATCCTATTGAAAATATATGGGGATCAATTACACTGATCTGCGACATTTTCCAGGTTTAGGTTTTTTCAGCTGAATATATATTTTCGACACGCTGAATTCAAAAATGCTATTCATTTAATCCAATTAGGTCAGGTTATTGATCTAGAGCCGTTCCAAAATATTTTGAAAAGAGTAAAAATTTAGCTTTTTCGAAATTGTTTAAAAAAGCAGGGGAGAATATATATATATATAATATAATATATATTATATATATATAGTATATATATATATATATATAAATATTATATATAATATATAAATATATAATATATATTATATTATATAATATATATATAAATATATATATATAATATATATATATAGTATATATATATTATATATATATATATAATATATATAAATAATTAAATATATATATTATATATATATATATATATAATATATATAATATATATATTTATATTATATTATATATTTAATATATATATATATATATAATATATATATATATATATATATATATTTATATATATATATATATATATATATATATATATATATATATATATTATATATATCTTAATTTTGTAAGCCAGAAAAACATGTCGCTACAAACATCTGCATGGTAATGAGTATACTTTTTTTGCTGCCTCAAATATATAATAATATAATATATATATAATATAATATATATATATATATATATAATATATATAATTATATAATATATATGAATTATATATATATATTAATAATATACTCATATATATATTATTATTTATTAATTCTCTATTTTTGCAACCATGTGTTTTAATTTTACCATTATTATACGAGTTTATATTTTTGCCTATTGTTCACGACTTGCATAATATAAAACCGCTCCTGAATTTCAGAAATGAATAGAAAGTGTAGAAATGATCCTGACCGTTTTTGTTTCATTTGTGGGAAAGTCACTTTTCCCGAACAGAATATGAATATAACAACCTTTGTTAAAAAAAAGCTGCTTTGCTTACTTTGGAGTAAAGCTTGGAGATCAAGATAAAACCTTTGCTCCTCATGTCTGCTGCAAAACGTGCGTTGAAGGTTTAAGGAGTTGGAGCAAGGGAAAGCAAAAGTCTCTTCCCTTTGGTGTTCCAATGGTGTGGAGGGAAGGCAAAAATCATGTTAGTGACTGTTACTTCTGCATGACGAATTTAGCAGGTATGGCATATTTATGATTGTTTTTTTTTATTGTGTTAAAAATGTAATATATACATTTGGTAGTAGAAATTGCATGTATGTGTGTTTTGTTTGCTTTTAGGAATAAATCGAAAGAACAAGCAACATGTGAAATATTCTGAAGTTCCATCTGCCATAAAACCGGTAGCTCATGGCCCATGAATTCTAATTCCCAATCATACAGACGAAACTTTCTTGACGCAAGACTTCGAGGACGAATTACATGATGCTGCTGTCGATGATGATGCTGATGGTTCCCCTATGTATGAAGCCACTTCTGAGATGAATCACCCTAAGCCTTTAAGGCAATCAGAACTTAACAATTTGACTAGGAATTTGGGATTGTCCAAAGAATCTGCTTAATTGCTTGGGTCACGGCTTCGAGAACACAATTTGTTAAGTTCAGAAACAACATTTTATTGGTACCGCCATCGTGAAAGGGAGTTTCGTAAATATTTCACTGCTGACTAATCCAAATCTCTTACTTACTGCAATGATGTGATAGGTCTCATTAACGAATTGGGTGTGGAGTATGTTCCTGTAGAATTTCGACTGTTCATAGAAAGTTCCACCAAAAGTTTAAAAGCAGTACTTCTTAACCATGGTAACAAGAAGGCATCTGTTCCTGTTGGTTTTTCAATGATGCTTATTGAAACATACGACAACCTGAAGCATCTGATTCAGGTTTTAAACTATGAAACACACAATTGGAAGATATGTGGAGACATGAAGGTAAGAATATATCTAGATTTCAGAAAATTTGTATCTTTATTCATTTGAGAAAGAAAGAGGGATCTTTTATGTTCAATACAAAGTAAATTAATTTACTCCATGTTTCTTTTTATAAGTAATATCTATTTTGCTGGAGCGTGCAACAAGCGGTTACACTAAATATCCATGTTTCTTGTGTCTTTGGAACAGTCGAGCAAGTAAGGAACACTACACACGACGCCAATGGCCGATCAGAAATGAACTTGAACCAGGTCATCCCAATTTTTTGCTTCACCCTCTAATCGAACCTAAAAATGTTTTACTTCCACCTCTACATATAAAGCTTGGAATTATGAAGAATTTCATCCGAGCACTAAACAAAGATGGCGATGTTATCTGTTATCTGAAAAATGCATTTCAAAAACTAAGTGACGGTAAAATAGAAGCAGGAATCTTCGACGGTCCGCTAATTAGAAAACTTTTTGCAGATCCTCACTTCACTGATGTTATGGAGAACAAAGAAAGAAAGGCTTGGGCTCTCTTTCAGATCTGTCGTGACAAATTTTCTGGGAAATCGCCGAAATACAGATTACGAATATGTAGTAGACGAACTGCTGCAGAACTTTCAAGCATTTGGCCCAAACATGTCAATTAAAATGCATTTTCTTAGTTCCCATTTAAACTACTTTCCAGACAACTGTGGAGATTACAGTGAGGAACAAGGTGAGCGGTTCCATCAGGATATAAAAGTGATGGAGGAAAGATATCAAGGCCGCTGGGATGTGAATATGCTAGTAGACTACTGTTGGTGCTTAAAAAGAGATGATCATGATAATCTTCCTCTTAGACAACATAAAAGAAAGGCTATAAGAAAATCATCTACTCCTCAATAAGTACCTAATTGGTTGCTTTGTAGTAAATGTCAAATCATCATGTTTTTGGATTTAGATGTAATTGTGGATGTAAAGTTTTTATTGTTTGCACCCTATTTATATGATGGTATGATATTATAAAATATATCTATTATATTTTAATATATTTTTTTATTGATATATATTAAAAAAATAATATACATTTTAAATTTGAAATATATATATATATATATATATATATATATATAGGAACTTCTCCTTTAAAGGGTAGTTAACCGATATATATCGAACGAACAATGTAATCGATTTTTTTTTCGATTATTTCAATTCAATAGCGCGAAAAGGTTTCCAATAACAGCTTTTCTTTTTTTTTTTTAATGAATCCCTTAGACTAAATAAATTATAGGACACAGACATGTTAACACTCTAAAATGTCCTACTAAATACTGTTGACGGCAATTTCTTAGATAAGCAGGCAATAAAAGTACTTGAACCGTAAAGTACTAAATGTGGCTAGGATGTATAAATTGTTCCAAAAATTTATATAAAATATATGAAAGCAAAATTATTTTAAAAATATGTTCCTTTTATAAAAGATTATAAAATAGAAAAAAGCCTCACTCTATTACATAGCTTATCATTCAATATTTTTAAGATTACAATGTTATTTCCTTTGTCTGATCTGGTAACTATAAGAATTATTTGCTGCTGTTAAATGTTTTTCAGATAACTAATTTTATTTAATTATTATTATTATTAATTATTATTATTATATTATTATAATATATAATAATTATTATTATTATTAATATATTATTTATTATTATTAATTATTATTATTATTATTATTAAACTAAAGAAGTTACCCGCATGATATCTCGAAAACAAAGATAGATACAAGAAAACTGATAACAGTATATGAATCAGCGTATGAAATGTATGGAAAAATGAAAAAAAAAATTTACTTTTTTTTTTTTTTTTTTTTATTTCCCAAAACTACAAAGGTACAAGAAAACTAATAACATATTAGAATCAACGCATGAAAATATGTTTGAAAAAAGAATTTTATTTGTTTTTTTAACGTAAAGAGAATACCCCAGGGGTAAACCGCAAAGATGGCAAAGAGTCGGGGTCTCTCGGCCTCCTGGGGACGACGGTTGGACTATTTCCCCCCCTCCGGGGCAGGGTCTCCGGAACCCCGCTCTTTGGTATGTGGTGTCGCGGGGGTTCCTCCGCCCCCCCCTACGGGGTGGAAAACGTCCCCCCCTCTGTCCCACCGTCGGTTCGAGCCCCCTAAAAAATATTTATACGCTGATTCCATATATGTTTTTAGTTTTCTTCTACCTATCGTAGTTTTGGAGATATAAAAAAAAAATATATAAAAAATTTTTTTTTTTCCATTTTCCATACAAATTTCATACGCTGATTCCATATATGTTATCAGTTTTCTTGTACCTATCTTAGTTTTCGAGATATCATGCGGGTAACTTCTTTAGTTTGGTTCCATTTTAATTATTATTATTATTATTATTATTATTATTATTATTATTATTATTATTATTATTATTATTATTATTATTATTATTATTATTATTATTATTATTATTATTATTATTATTGTACTAAATATTTGTAATAAATTCATATATTTGAAAGAACTTTCTTTTCTTAAAATCAGTGAAGCAATATAATTTATAAATCAAATTAGAACGCAAAAGCAAAATAATAGCCTCACACTATTCTTAGCTTAAGCTCAACAAATGTACTCATGTCAGAAATTCTAAAAAAAGTACCAAAATTATCATTGCCTGCTTATCTAGGAATTGGCCCTGTTGACGCATGCGCTAACAAAAACACTGTAGGGTTCGCATAGGGTTCGGAGATATTTCGATATCATGACTATTTATCTAACTTCCTATAAAAGAGAAGTGTATGCCTAATTTATATATATATATATAATATATATATATAATATATAATATATATATATATATATATATATATATATATATTAATATATATATATATATATTATATATATTATATATATATATATATATAATATTTGGCTAACAAAAAAATTTAACTTTTTTGAAAACAACGAAATCTGATATTTCTTATCTGAAATTGAAATTATTTTAAAAATAAATCATATGCATATGGCTTTTACTTTAACCATGTTTTCATTTGTAGTTGTTTGAGGCATATTTAAAAGAATTTATTAATAAAAATACAGTTTATATTATGAGCTAATGATTGGAATCTGATTTTCACAATTTTCGGGTCGGTATCCTTAATAAAAGTAGTCACAGAAAAAAACTAGAGCTGATGGGATAAAATGACTTACATTTTCGAATTCAGCGTGTTTAAGTTGCTAAAAATCAGTTAACAAAACCCAAACAGGCTAAAAAAAGTTTTCAAACGCAGGCATGTGTTATCAGAGATTGGAGACCAGAGGATGAGAGAACGGGGAGGCAACTTTTGGACCATGCCCTTAGATCCTGGGAATTACTGCGCAGAAGACAATATATACTATTAAACGATCTCCTAAGTTAATGCTACAATAGTATATATCTATATAGGGTATATTTAGTTGATATTTAGTGATTGTTCTTTGTATGTTAAATAAAGCTAATATATATATATTTATAATGGGTTTATTATTTCATCTTACAATAATGTGTCGAGCCTTGTCCTTACTATTATTAATAAGCAAACAGAAAATTCTTCCTTGCAAATAGAAACATAATATATATAATATACTATATATTATATATAATATATATATAATATATATATAATAATTATATTAGTATATATATATATAATATATATATATAATATAAATATGATATAAATATTGCTGGTCAGCATCCCGCCCAAAGTTCAGGCAGTGTAACAGAAAACTGATAACGCACCAAACGAAAAATAAAATCAATTTTTATTAATCAGGAGACATTTTTACTGCAGAAATTTAAAAAATAAAAAAATTAAAGCAAATTTTCAAAAATTAAAATTATTAAAATGTTGAAAAAAATTAGTTTTTTGAGAATTTGAAGATTTTTCCTTAATCGAATGAGCGCGCAAAGTCGCCAAATGTTGATTTTTTTTTTAAAACTAGAGAATACCTACGGGTAAACAAGAACGATGGATTAGAGTCGGGTTTCTTCGGCCCTACCGGGGGACGACGTGGGACTTTGTCCCCCCCCTCTGTCCCTCCGTCGGCTCAAACCCCCTAAAAAGGATATAAAAAGAAAAATAATATTTTCTCCAAAGCGTAAAAAATTGGTAATTGGCAACTTTTGACTCTCGAGACTAAGGAGGTTTCAAGGTCACTCAGAGCGTGCACTATTTCAGGTCTAAGATTTTTACTAATATTTAATTAATTAAGGAGTTATTAATAAATATTAGAATAAAATATTATTTAAGTTTCTTCGATTAAAATTACTGGCTGAAATCAAAATGTGTTATTTTTTCCTGTAGATGTGATAGTTTTCTAGTTACATGCCTGAACTCTTCTTGATGCTGGCGTAAGTAGTAAGGGGACCCCAACTAACGGCCGACTGTCAGGGAGTCGTCGATCCTACAAGTCGTATGTCAGTACAGTCATATATTTTTTACTCACATAGGTTCATGGGGTGTTTTTAGGGTATCATTTTGTCATCCCAGATTCTCACGTACTTTCCTGGGTTGATTTTTTATGTATGGGATTCACTCCAGGGGGAGTCCCCAAAGGGGGTGGAGCCCCCCTCTTTTTTTTCAGATACGTTAGTTAGTTATTTTTAAGTTTATGTATGTTTAGTTTAGTTTATTTTATTCAGTTCTTCATGTACCTTTAACAACCTTGTTGACATGCGTCCGCCATTTTGTTTTATAAATCGTGTTGTTAATCGTCGTCATAATTTTCAATCGTCGTTTTCGTCAGGATGAATCGCAAATTCATCGTCGTCGCCGTCGTCGCGTTTTTTAACAAGTTCCGCAATCGTTGGCTGGCAATCGTTGCAAGTTCGGCCCGCAAGGCTGAACGCCTCCGCAATTTCACATTCGTTGTTCGTTAGGTTCGCTAGTTGTCGCTGTTGTCGTTGTTGTTTCCGCAGAGATCATCGTCAATGTCCCGATTCGCTAGCAAAAAAAAAAAAAAAAAAAAAAAGGCCCGCTTTTTGCAAAAAGGGCAAGAACCACAAATAGATTTGGAAAGCCATACATCTCTATGTCATAGATTACATAGAGGTATGTGGAAACACCTTTTATTTTTCTGCTTTTCATCATTTTAATGTATTTTATTAATAAAATTCATTGAACAATATACTTTACTTACCTTAAAGCAGTAAAACAATTATAGCATATTGCATAGCAACAGTGGAATAATGAGGTCTTTTGCTTACTTGCTTACCGCTTCTAGGGGTCTGTAAAACCAAGAATTTTTAGTTGAAACATATACTTTACATACCTAAAAGCAGGTAAAACAATCATGAATATGTATGAGCATATTACATATTCCATAACATTAAGCATCGATGACGATGCATCGATGGCATTCGTTGGCATCGATGTGCATCGATGGGCATCGATGCATCGATGGGCAATAAAGGTTTTAACACAATATACCATTATTGTTTATTGGGCTTTATGGTCTTTAAGTTAAGTTTTTAGGGTTATTAAAATATCGATTATCGATTAATCGAATTAGCAATGTTAAATAATTACTTATTTTTTATAAACAGTTTAATTTTTTTTTTTTTTTTTTAAAACAATTAATTTTTTTTTTTTTTTTTTTTTTTTTTTTTTTTTTTTTTTTGTTAACTTCATTGTATAAAAATACATATCATTTTTCATAATAAAGTATCGATTAATCGTTAGATTAATTTTTCACTCTCCCTTAAACCAGTCAACTCTTTATCTCAGTAATCCGCTAACTTAACTAAACACTGTATGCATGGCACACGGTAATCAAAATACAAACCAAACATATAATCTCTTTTTCTTCAGCTTTACTTAGGTTTAAACTTTTTTTAAATTATGGTATTTTCTGTACTGTTATAAATTACAGCATTTAAAATAATTCCAAAAATTAAATAAGAATAAAAAATTAAAAACATATATATATATAAATACAAAAGAATCAATATATATAAGGCAGTAATCAACTATTACTTGATAATCTAGAATTTGAATATATTTGATTGATTCAACGTTGATCTGTACTTTTCATTATTATTGGACCATCTGAATTATGAAGAGTAACATATACTGACCTTGCCTGCTATAGACATCAGTTTATTCGTGATCCATCATGGAGAACAGAGGTGACGTATATAATATAATAATACATCCATAATGCTATGAGTATAGAGATAGAATACTAAATTATGAATAGTGACAGGTGATATTCATCCAAATCATGCCCATCACATTAAAATCAACAAATACAAGCGTACCGGCTGATCTTATCGTCAATCATACCAACAATTAGACTTTTTCCAGAACTCTACCCAAAAGCCAGAAGGGTCTGGGTTTGTTAGCGTGTTCGTGAATCAGAACTATATTTTCTCATCTAACCATTTTATTCTGTGACGTCCATCTCGACTGATAAGAGATATTACTACTTGATCTGGCAGCAAATTATTAATATAGAGATCAGACTATATCTACATAATTCGACTGAGAAAAAGTCTCCAAAACTCTTACTCATAGAGCAGTTAGAGTTATGGCTAAGCATGTGAGTGAGGGAATAGGTAAAGTTTTATTTCACATATTGGGTGAGTGAGAAACTTATTATTGAATATGTAATGAGTATTGAATTGCCATAAGGGAGCTTCTAAAAAGAGATAATATTAGGTTAAGATAATAACTTCCTAAAATTCAATATATCTATTACAAGACCTATAGGTTAAAGGTCTGTTAATTGATAACTTTATAGGTGTAATATTTTGAATATAATATAATACTTTGTTAAACTAGTTGAAAGCTTAAGTTTAGAGGTTTAGCTATTTACCTATAAGTTTGTATAGAGACATCCCTGTAACTGTTTCGTATTCATTCTCTCCAAACTTGATACTACCAACCCAAACTTAGTAATAAGACTGGAATCTTGTATAATGTTTGATTATGATTAATTGATACGCATATGATTACGTGAGAGAACAATATTGTGAAAGGACAAAGATTATCTATTAACAGTATATTTCCACTACTTGAGTTGAAATTGCCTGGCTTATCATCTGAGTAGAGTACCAAATATAGAGGAAATAATTTGTATTGACCATTATATATAATATATTTGAAGTAATAACGTATATATATGCAGAAAATAGAAAAGTAAACAAGGAGTTCAGTGGACATATCTGAAGGACATCAACTATGAATAGCTCTTGCATATATAAGGCAGTAGAGTAAATTGAACAATGTATCAAAAATACCAAGATACATTTTTTGAAAATCTATACAGATCCCTTATCATTAATCTTGTACAACTAGAACGAGATGGCTGTAAAGTCCAACGCCAGTATGCTCAATTAAGGTGAACGCACTAAATTATATATTATACTTATCTATAGATTTGAGGTTAAAGATTAGTCATTTTTGGATATTTAAAAAATATATATATGTATATAATATATATAATATATAATATATAAAATATTATTATACTGTTAAAATTGTTATGCATTACTATAGCAGTC
>JABUQX010118711.1:30000-56070 GCA_015478945.1 Trachelipus rathkii | reverse complement strand
TACGAGATTAGAGCTATTATATTTTAAGCGTAAACCATATAGAGTCATTGCATTAAAGAAGTCTGTTATAATAATATGATGGGAATCATGAATACAAATAATGGAATTACCACGGTATTATTATCCTCTAGAATGGATGGGCCGAATCCCTTTGCTTTTTACACCGCAATATGACGGCACAAATGGCTTTTCCTTAGCAGGCAGGAAGACAATCTTCCGAAAAATGAGCTCGTACCTATGCTTATAACATGTAAGATCAATAATTATTTTTTTATTGGTCTTATGGTGGCTAATTTAGTCCGTAGACTTATCTTGTGATCTTGCTAATATTTGAGTATAAAAATGTCGACTTATTAATACCTAGATTTTCAGTCTTCTAACTAACTACTAATGATATAAACTAAATATGTCACGTTCTGTTAAGCATACAATTCATATGCAGTTTTTAACTGCTCAAGAATGTGGTCTTGCTTATTGACATTTTTATACTAATTAGCTATAATATTAATATATATAGCGATCTTTTAGCCCACTTCTAATCAAAAATTTTACGCAGCGTTAAGAACTACTACAGTTAAGCCCATGATTAAGGTGGACCGTAACTCGACCCACCCCGACCCGTAATTTGATGGATAAAAAAAAACCTTTTTAATGAATTTTGAAAAAGGCTCATATATTATTTAATGCTGGCTATATTTTAATTTTTTACTTCTGGCTACTTGGTTTTTTTTGCAAAGCCAGATAAATAATTATCATCATAGACCACATTCCATCGAATTTAAATTCAAGCATAAGATGAGACTTGTCTATGAGAGTAAAAAGAAATTTGAACATATACCTTTGACTCGGAAACGCGGTAAAACTGATCTCTTCGAGGATTTTACAACCGTGTCGAATAACACACTTGTGGAAGAAGCGTGCCGAGAAAACGCACTTAATGTAGACTTCAGCTATACCCCAATGTTACAATCACATAGTTCATGAGCGAAGAATTAATATAGATGACTCTACAATCTCCTCTTTTACTTGTCCATTTTTCTTGGACTTGTGGACTCAGATCATTTCTTAATTCTACTTATCAAAAATTTCATTAATACAATCTAAACTACAGTAAGTATTCTCATAGATGTAGCAGGGTGTAGCAAAAGTCACCTATCTGGTGAGATACAAGAGGTATCAGGGGCTGTAGCAATCTATGTCAACTAAGATACAAAGTTCAAAGTGTCTATAGCCTTGTGGTTGCCTAAACAATTAATAATTTAGGAAACGATATACATATGGCAAGAATATATATAAAGTAAAACAATGATGTATATATATTTACTAATAATCGTGCTTTCTCACTCTCAGCAGTATTCAATCAAGAAATAAGATGTTACAAAGTGTGTAAGTCAATAAAAGTTTTCTATTGATAAGATACAAAGAATAACAGAGCAAATGATTTCTATCTCAGAAAGATCAAGAGGTACAACAATATAACAAAAGCCTAGCTCTCTTTATCTCAAAAATAAAATGTTACTATATGAAGTATGAGATAATCAGTTGAAATATAGAGTAAGGGTTTTTCAACTTATCATCTATGAGTATATATATATCTAAAGGAGGTCTATCTCGCGTCAATTATATGCACATTAATCACACTCCAAGCGCTTAATAGAGACGGACAAGCGCACATTCTCTCTTACTAAATAAGCTATCCTTTCGTCCGCGTCGCTCTATCATTATTTTTAATTTTATTATACTTATTATCACCCAACGGCTAAAAGAGTTATTGTTATTACTAACCCTAACCGTGTAATACATATGTGCAAGTTTTATGTTTAACTATCTCTCTAAATATAAATTTTTTTACGTTCAAATCTCGGATCATATTGTTTGGATAACAGAATTTTCTGCGAATAAAAGTACTATATAATAATTATAATATCTACTTGTCGTATAAGATTGGGCTATCTTTTTCACACTCTAACTTATATGTAATATATAACACTTAATATATATCATTATTATATATATAATATAATTAAATAATCAACTAATTATAATATATATATAATATATATATAAATATCAAGTGATATGTAAATAAATTGAAGCTAGTATAAACTAGTAGAAATTTTAGATTGCGATGATATGTTTGTCTACATTATAAAATACCGCTCAGTAGTACATGATGGTGTATATATAGTCGTGGGGGTAATTATGGATATATATACTAATTATATTCATTCATAAGTTTATGCAATTAAGGCATTGTAATCTTTTATATGTATTTTTCCAAAAAAAAGAATTATCTCAAATTATATATATATATAGTATTATATATATATATATAATATATAGTAATATATTTTAATATATATATATTAATTATAATTATAAATATATTAATTAAATATATAATATAATTATATATTATAATACCTAGGGTAATTAAATATATCTATATAATATTATAATATATATATAATAATATATTATATTATTAATATATATATATATAGTATTATTTATATTATATATTATATTAATATTATATATATAATATATTAATATATTATATATTAATATACTATATATATATATATATAGATATATATATATATATATATATATATATATATTATATATATATATATATATATGGCTATTTATAAAGAGGTTGACTCCAAGGCTCCAGGAAACAAAATGCCAATACAAAATGTAGCTCGTAATTTCAATAAAATTTTAGAGTATAATACATTACACTATAGGTAACTAAACCTAATCCATACCTAACCTACCTAACCTAACCTAACTAACCTAACCTAACCTAAGCCTAACCTAACCTAATTAAAAAAATAACTTAATATTAACGGAGTCAACATATATATATATTATTAATAATATATATATATATTATTATAATATATATATATATAGTATATATATATATTTAATATATATATATATTATATATTATAATATATATACATATATATATATATAGTATATATAATACTTTATTGTTATAATTGGAACAATGAATAATGACTATTTTTTGCCTTATATGCAACAACTATCTAATAAATTAAAAATAAATTAAAATAATGTAAAATGATAGATATGTTTGTACTCGATGTCTCTACTACAATATCCTTAACTATGTTATGACAATGTCATTCTAAATCATTAATACTAATGCTGCAGTAGTGATAATACACAAATTTAAAACGAGCACTCTATCTTATTTTAATTTCTTTATTAACAGCACTGTAATTACGGATCACCACTAAAAGGAATTTTTTATAATGGTTTCTACTTAATTAATGGATTGGCCCTGATTCTACTAATATATCATTCCAATATAAGTAATACATATATTACAAAATTCAGTTTCCTATGTATATGTATGGGTAGGTTATTTATTATTAATAATATAATAAAAATCATGATTTATCAGCGTGGAATTAGCCACTTAGTAAATATCCGCCGTCAGCATATCAGTATTCGGCAGCAACGAAGAGGAGATAGTGAACTGTGTGGGTTGCCATGGTGCATTTGAGAGAGGAATATCTATATTTTTATTGGTGGGATTGTTTACGGATTAGTAGTAAGGGGCAGGTAATGCCGTTCGAGGAGAGGGTTAGAGGTGACGTAGAGAACAGTTTAAAGAGTGAACGTGGTAATCAGCCGACTTCTGCATGGTATACGCGATGAAATTACTAGTGAAGATGATCAAGAAACGATGGCAGGAGACGGAGGTATTTTTTAAGCTGGAGTTTATGTTCACACAAGCGTCTTAATGGCTATGGAGTTTATTGTTATATTGTTTAAAGAGATGATTGGAGGTGACGTCAGTTAGGGTATGAGTGAGGAGTAGGAAAATCTTGAGTGCAGGAATCACCAATTTTCCAATTGGAGGGAGATATTACGATTTAAAATTGAGTGTTGTAAGAAATAGTATATGCTAGAGTAACAACAGTTTATGAGGATTTAATTCTCGCTACTATTTTGGACTGACATACAACTATACAATTTTAACCCACTATAAAATAAAAATTTTTAAATTTATTTAAACTTAATAGTGTATTATTAATATGGCAGGGCTGGACCTGCCTGTATTTGGCGAAAGCACGCTGCGTCGAGTGAAAGATGGTTAAGGACTGATTGTACTGAACGATTAAGGTGCCGCTTTAGAAGTGGGTAAGATTTGGGTATGGATGTGAGATGAAGCCTTTACAGTGAAGACAAATGATTGACGTCAAATTATGAGTGCGAGAAAGAAGAATTATTATATTTGATATGTATGACACTTTGATGGATTTGCAACAGGCGTAGATAGGATTTAAGTAGGGAAGCTTATGGCAAATCTGTGATATTAAGTTGGGTTCGTTGCGTTAAGGATCGGAATTTTTAAGTTAGAGTATGACACTATCTATTTTATAAAGTATAGTATAGTAGAATCATGTGAATCAGCGCAGTATAAATCACGAAATAAATGGGATGATCCTTGAATCAGAAGTAAGATGCGTTTTTTTGTAAAATTATATAAGTAGCAGGAGATTGAGCAAGGCAATATGCTCATGTCACCCTTGTTATTCAATTTGTATATTGATGGGATTTGGATGGGTTAATGAAAGAATTAGAGGTGGGGACAGCTGCGGTTCTAGGCAGATCGGTTGTTTGACGAAGAATGAAAAGCGAATTCAATATACACGAAAAAAGCTTCCCAAATTTGGGCATGAGGAGGAAAATATTTATATTATAAAGGAAAGAAAAAAGGTTGGGGGAAAAAGGGGTGCCACCTCTAACTAATATTACGAAGCAACTGCAGATACTAGTTTCTTTTTTCTATATCGCTATTTTATGTAGATCAATTGGTATTCGAGAGTGTGTGTTTGAATCTGCGAGAGGTCGATGACGGTGATGCCAGTGGGTTAGGCCAGGACAGTTGTGAGAGCCAGAATGTGTGTATTATAGGAAGGGTTTAGAAATTAAAAGACAATAATAGTTAATTATTATGGGTTGTTGAGTGAGGACAGTTCTCGGGGTAAAGTTAAGTTATCTTAGATGGTGAGCAGCTGGAATAAATGTCTGAGTTTAAATATTTTAGGATATTTGTTGGATGAGAAGGGAACGATGATGCAGAGTGTAGAAGGAAAGTTGTGAATGACAGGAAGGTGGGTGGTGCAAATTAAATCGTTGGTGGAGGGTAAAAGGGACTAAGTGTGAGGTATAGAGGTCTTACACCGAGGGTAATGTATAGCCCTGTGTCGACATTAACAATATATAAGTAGTGAGATATGGTCTCGAATATGAGGTATAGATCTAAACCTGCCAAATGTGTATCTACCCAAATGGCATACAATCTTTGGGCGTGTTAGGTGTGAGAAGAATTGGATAAAATGAGAAATGAAACGTATTAGAGTTGTGTGGTTTGAAGAAAAGGATAATCAATGAGAGAAATAACACAATGAAAGTACGTATAATGAATATATAATGTTGTCATGTTGAGAATAAGGATGGATGACTAAGTCGGTATTTTTACTTAAGTTCGATGTATATAAATGGGGAGTGCTGTTGGGAATCAGCGAAGTTCGGCGAGTCAGAAGAAAAAAGTGGATTGAGTCTATAAATAATCTGAAGGAAGGGAAAGGAAAGTGAATTTGGTTCGAGCGATAAGAAGATAGCATAATAGGTAGTGAATAGGCGGAGGTTATTTGAGTGTAAGTGAGGGTATGGTTGTGGCACACACTTGGGCTCAAGGATAAACCCTACAATTGAACGAGTACATGCTCAATATAAATTATATACTATACGCGAGTGGTCCAGTCGTGGTCTTCGTGAAACCTTTAGGGTGGATTTTCTGACTGCGACGAGTTTATCATCCTTCTAATCATAATTAAAAGGGCTGAGTTGGTAAAGAACTTATAGGGCTTTAACTTTGAGACTTGCGTTACATAATTCTCTACTTAATCACTACTTATCTTGTTATCGAGTGCATGATCATGCACATTACGCCCAGTCTTGGGAAAGAAGGTGGATGATTTAGATGATTATATTATATATTATAATATTTTAACTATATATTGATATCATTTTTAGTAGGTCAGTAAGGTCATGAACACAGTAGATGTATCAAATATAATTTCCCAACATTAGTTTAATTAAGTCTCTCTATTACTATAATATGAAATAAAATATACACCAATAAGCTATTTACATTAATTTTATAACCTTATACTTACTACATTCTTGAAAGGCGGGTCAGTGCCACTGCCCATTATCTCATTCAAAGGTGTGTTTATTAAGCCGGCTACCACACCTTTTACACCGACTTGTTAGCCAAGATAATTAACCAAAAAGCTTATAAGGAATACATTTTTCGACTGTTATTTGCTTTATTATTTAAATATAAAAAAAATATAATAAAGACATAATCATTATGAGGGTTTTCTATAAATTAAGCAATTGTAAGTAGGAAATGATATTTAGCTTTATTAGCTGATTTAAATAAGGATAGAAACGCACTATAAGACCTTTTAACTATGTTAAGGACTTGGGCTACCGAAATGAAGATCTTACCAACATGTGTTGTTTACCAAGTATCACAGTAACGTCGCACACGACAGAATACGCTGGTCTGCTCATTTGATTAACGTATCATTACAAACTATTTTTCTTATATACAGTACCGAAGTTTACCTAGGTACACTGAGTCCAAGATAAGACTTTGGGTATATTATATATAATATATATATATATATATATATATATATATAATATAATATATTAATATTAATATCATATTAAAATATATATATATTAATATATATATTAATTTATATATATATATATATAGTATATATAATATAATATATATATAATATAAATATATATATATATATATATATATATTATATATTATTATATATAATATATATATAAATAATATATTTAAATAATTAACAAATAATAATATAAATATATATATAATAAATTGAAATTTAAAATAAATAAAAATGCAGGTTGATATATAGACTAATCAAGAGATACAAGTGTTAGTGTAAAGGTAAGTCATGACTCGAGAGACTTGGATCTCTTAACCATTGTGCAGAAATATTATTCAGTTATCCTCTATTAGACATACGTATAATGTTTTTTATATCATATTATATTAATTCTAGTTAATAAACAGTATAATTATATGATTTATAATTATTATTATTCTTACATTATTATTTTATATTTTCACAAAGTGTTTCTCGAATTCACCGAGCAAAATGCACTATCTTCATTCATATGAAAACCAAATATATTCATTGGTGAACATGTTAAATCTATAAATTTTTTTTTTCTTTTATGTTTGCACACCTCGGCAAAAAGTCCTTTGCTCTTGTCACGTTGTTATTCGTTAAAGTGTGTGGGGAAAGAAGGAGGAAGAAGGGTATATTTATGTAACGCACTATTCCACACCTACGAGACCATATCCACCTCACTAGAGATTTCTTTAAAATAGAAAAAATAGAAAATCTTTAGGGATGATGAATTAGATTATATAATATTTGCACTAGAGAGAGAGAGAAGATTATCATTCACTTGTAGCTTATTATGGTTCAACTCGATTCTGTAATTGATAATCAGAGACGATCTGACGCGTGCTTTATTGGAGCTAACGGGTACATGAAGATAAAGTGCGGAGTGGAGGAGTGAGAAAGCTGACTTTACAAACACGTAGGTTCAATTACACGCTTATCGTAATATTAATTACTTTTTTAATATTATATAATATCTCAAATATGTTTGGAACAAACGTCGGAAATAGATAAGAAAAGGTACAGAAGTATGATCGTAGTAGAGATAGTGAGTACATAAGAAATTTATGGAGTAGATAGAATAGATATGTTCATTTAGAAAAATAATACGCATTAGATTAGATTAGATGATAGATAGATACGATATTTCGCACTGATAAGAGAAGAGATGGTAAGAGCACGAGCGAAGAAGAGCAGAAGGATGAGAGAGAGAAGAGAGAGAGCGAGGTATGTACAAAATTATCGATGTAGAAATGCGAGACTGGAGAGCACTTATAGTTGAGGTTAATATGAAAGGTAACAGCTCACACTACGGAGAGTAGTGACGAATAAAATAATGACTGAGCGCGAGAATATAAGAGATATAACGAGGAAGAGAGAGCAGAAGAGAGAGTAGTAGAGAAGCAAGAGCAGAGAGAGCAGAGAAGGAGAAAGAGAGAGAGGACGGGAGAGAGAGACGGGAGAGAGAAAGCACAAAAAGGGGGGAGAGAGGTACAGAGAAAGAGAGAATGTGAGGGCGAGCGAGGAGTGAGAGAGTAATTTTAGATGAGATGAGATTGTAAGAGAGAAAAAGGGAAGAAAAGAGAAACAATAGAGATATAAAAATCAAGCAAATAGTAGGGGGAAGAGAGATATGAGAAGAGAAGTAGAGTAATAAAAGATAGGTAGATAATGTGAGTATAAAAATAGAAGGAATAAGAGAGAGAGAAGGATAGTAGAGTAGTAGATACTGTAAGTATCAGTAATTGATAGTATTAGATAGAATAGATAGATTAGTAGATAGATAGATAGATAGTACTACGAATATACGAGAGAGAGAGAGAAGAAGAAGAGAGAGAAGAGAGAGAGAGAGAGAGAGAGAGAGAGTAGAAGAGAGTAAGAGAGGAGAGAGAATTCAAATCGTAACGCAATACAATGCCAGTTTTGCTTTATCTAATTTCAAAACATCTTCCAAAAAAGTTCGAATTTTTCCTAGCTGTTATTATAATAGAATGGAAGAACTTCGCAGACGCGCGAAACAACCCTCAAATTATATGTGGTCCCAATTTTTAACTTATTAATTTATAAAACTTTAGAACTAATTAATAAACTCATAGTAATCTAATATATTAATATTATATATTAATACTATATATTATATATATATATATAATTATATATTAATATATAATACTATATATATATTATTATATATATTATATATATATATATATTATAATACAACTTATATATATAATATATATAATTATATATATATTTATATAAATAATATTAAATATATATAATATATATAATATATATAATATATATATATATATTAATTAATATATATAATTAATATATTATATACTACTATATATATATATTATAATAGATATATATTAATATTATTAATATATTATAATTATATATAGTATATATTATATAATTATATATATATTATATATATATATACTATTATATATATATATTAGAAGTGTGGTGATGTGTGTGTGGGTCGTGCGCGCGACGCACGCCGTGTTTGTGTAGTATGCAATTAAAATATATAAAGTAACATAATTAATTAAAATATATTAATAGTGAACAATTGAAATAAATGCAAAAACTATTTATTTAAACAGTAAAGAGATATATACATCGCTAGTTAAGGTAAGTCTTTAGCATATTTATTTATCTCATATATTACATTTTAGAAGCATATTGTGTGAATACTAATTTAATAATTGGAGGACGTAAATTAATGTCTATATATAAATCCATGGTAAGTAAATAAAGTCTGTATCAGACAGATGCTAAGAAAAACCAAGCCCTTCAATATTGTAAAAGCACTGAGTTTTAAGAGACAACTCTATTGTCTAAGGACTAGAAGAAAAAGAAAAAATGGTAAGGAGAGATGTACGTAGTCGGAGGAGAGAGGCTCTCGAGACGAAAGTGACTTAAACGGTCAGATGGAAAGAATGATGTAAGTCCAATTTAAGAAAAGAAAGAAACCTATATATAGTGGAAATGGTATAATAACTTGAGGACTAGCATTGAAAGCGACTGAACGTATGAGAGAATCAATTGACTACTTCTATTATCCAACAACTTCAGAAGAAATATTATTTATTATAGACACATGTGGAAGTATAACTTAGTTAATATCCACTGACAAGGTGATAACCCCTTCCTGGGAGTAATATATAGTTATATATTAAATATATATATATTAATATATATATTAATATATATTAATAATATATATATATATATTAAATATATAATATTAATATATATATATAATATAAATATTAATTAATATTATATATATATATATATATATATATTTATTATATTAATATATATATATTATAATTAATTAATATATTAATTAATATACTTATACAGAATAATACCAGTCCAACTCACAATAGGGCGTAGGTCCATAATTCTAATTAAAAGCTGACGAAGCCAGGCCCATATTATAAGGAGCCCGGACCTTAGTCCGAACAGCGACCAGTTGCGAACATTATGGTACAATGCCTCGGCTTTTGGTTATGGCTCGAGTGGCTTCTCACCTCCAACTACATAGGCGTCTACGCGTGGTGGTGAGGTAGCAGCGCATGTTTTCTAAATAAAATATACAGTCATGAGAGGCCGGCCCGAGAGTATTATATTGAGATATATAAGGTTATAAAGTGAGGACTATGAATATTTGCCTTGCTAGTAGTCTACTAAATGTACTCATTTCAATATGAGAGAAGATTATAATATAGTATATCTACGATAGTAATTATGATATATATCAATATATATAGTATATATTATATAATATTATAATAATTATATTTAAGTATAATATATAATACTACTAACCTATAAAATTCAGATAAGTTACTAGGCGAAAATAAAAAGAAGTAAGTTAACCTATCTAATGTTTTATCTTCTTAACTGGACGTATTAAATTACAATTTTCACAATCATCATACATTAAATGGTTACAACCAAATAATAGTTTACAATTTTGGATAATCATATTTAAAATAAATCAGAGGGATATCTTTTATATTACAATGACTCGGCTAATTCCTTGCCAGACACTACTATATTATTACTATAATCATGAAGGCCATAAGAATATTAAAATCAATTTAACAGAAGAATAGTTCGTCATCATTTAATAATAGGAATTTCCTTAAATAGTTTTAAATATGATAAAAATGCACTAATTTAAATTTATCCAAGTTACTGTGGCTTCAACAATGCACAGTGCAACTTATTAACACGTCCCTTTTCTTGTACATAGGAGCTACTTCACACCAAATCTTCCATTTGGCCCCTCGAAACATCCCTACTCCTGGGCTCACAGCTTGCGCAGTCACCCTTACAATTATTTGAATTTATTTTTAACTAATAGAAAAGGACGCGTTAAATAGGTTTTCTTACATACCTAATAATGATATATTTGAGAGTGGGTTTACATGATTACATAGCAGGTGTACACAATTATAGTGACGGGCGAAATTCGGTCCTCAACTAACATTACTACAAACATAATAATGTGATCGGCACATGTAGATTTTGTGTTGTGTTAGCAACTCCAGACTAAGTTCGACTGCGTGCAGCCTGCTTCTTTCCTGCCACTATGCTGTTCTGTGAATTCTCTTTCGCATTCTTCATGTTTCCTACTCAATATTTTAATCTCCCTCACTTTTTAAAAGCCCGCGTCTGTTGACCATCTCGTAAGTTATTGACGTTTAGTTGAAATTTTGTTGAGTGAAACACACACCTTCATTGTAGGGTTGCTCCACCTAAATTGCCGTGTAATACCTGTACAAATAATATATATATATATATATTAATATTATATTAAATATATATATATATATATAGTTATATATATATTATATATTAATATATATATATATTAATAATATATTATAATATTATATAATCTAATATATAAATATTACATTAAATACAATTATCATATACATAAACTGATAAACATAATACACCATATCATACTTACACACCACACCTAAACATATAGCGCAAAATGATACCTAAAATCAACTTACCACGGATATTCGGCGATAATAGTATATATGATTCAATGATATCAATTTACTTATAACTAAGTATATAGTAAACAACTCTTTATGTTGATTAAATATATAATATATATATATATATATATATATATATTATTATATAATTATAATATTATATATATTAATATATAATGTGGCTAACAAGACGTAATCCCACCAAGAATAATGTCTGTCGGTTACATTTTGAGAAGGCCTATTTTTCCGAGAACCAACATTGACAGTTGATATATGGCGGTCATTAGAAAGAAAGTCAAGTATGATCATTGATTAAAAACAGATGTCTGAAAGAGAAGTATGGCTGAGAAAATAAACAATAGAATTCCTGGGAAAACTAAAGAAAGGGGGTGGTCCGATTCCCACGTATCAAGAGCGCTGATTGGTTCGTCCATAACTAATAAAGGAGGACTAGAAGTCTTTTGTTTTAAGCTGATTGGCTTATACGGTACCTCCCCTCGTATGCCTACGGTCATTCTACAAAGTGGGGCGTGGCTTAATCCTGAGCGCGGATTGGTCACTTCAAAAAAGTATCAAGCGCGTTTTCTTTTTATTTTATTGGCCCTTATTAAATGCGCGTGGGTGGAGCTTAAACGTGCCAAAAAATTATCGAAAATAAAAACGAGTTAGTGTTGGAGCAACCTTACGACGAGAAGGCTGTCGTGATTTTTGAGTGATTTTCGGCTATTTTTTATGCTTTGTTTAGATAAATGAAAAAGGCCTTTATAATTAGATGTTTAATTTTGGTTCGATACGTGTGCTCATAGTTGGTTTTTGTTGTATTTTTTTGTGTAAAATATGTTAAACAAGATCCCCCTTTTTTTTTGTGTTTGACGTCTAATCTTTAGATTTTTGTTCGAAGATGAAAATGAGGTGTTTGTTTTTAACATATTAGTTTATTTTTGTATTGTTTGTGTAAATAGGTTAAACAAACTCTTTTTTTGTGTTTGACGTCTAATCTTTGGATTTTGTGCGATGATGAAGAAGTTTTGTTTTTAACAAATTAGTTTGATTTTGGGTTCCCGAATCTGTGATCCTATTTGGATTTTGTTGTATTGTTTTTTTGTGTAAATATGTCGAACAAACCCTTTTTTTGTTGTTGTGTTCTGTGCCTATTTTGGACTTTGTTGTGTTATTTTTAGATAAAAAAGAAAAGGGTGATCTTGAATATAAGATTAATTCTGGGACTATGTACAGTGAAGTGAACTTTGTAACACTTGGTGGAAGTCGTTTTAGTTTATGATGACCCCATCCCTTTTTGTTGTTGTTATTTCTATTAATTTTGTGCAAGTATTCGCGTTTTAAAGGGTGGCTTTAGGTTGAAAGCTACTGTGTTTGTGGGACCCTTATTTTTGTGGGTCTTGATTGTATATTTTGTGCGAATATTTAAGCTACGAGAGAAGGAATGAACTTTCCATATTAAAATTCACTATTATTATAACTAATAAAATCAATCAACTCTCATTATAAACCCTTCCAACTTTGCGTCGTTGTCGTTGTGAGGGGATAACTACTAGGCTTTTCATACGCTGACCTCGCCCATTCTTAGATATCATGGTCTGAACGTAGACATTAGAAAAATTTGATGATGTAAGTACAAGTTTTTCGATTTGTATCTTACTGATACATCATATAATATATAACGGGCCCTATTATCGAAACATCACCTGAGACGCTATCTTACCTGACCGCGCGTCTAATACTATCGGCTGAAGAAGGGTTGATTTAGAAAGGGTGATTCGTCGAATCTGTGGGTTTTAGTACATACTATATTCATATGGGGATTTCATTTCTATAACTGTATAAATAATGTGACAGCGCTTTGCAATAACCAGGCTTATGTGTGTGATTGGGACGTGTGAATGAACTGAAATCAGCTCTTAAGTCACATGCTGGTGCTATTCAGGAGGTTCTTGTTATGAAAATACTTACACTAAAAGATTATATACCAACAACACTATCTCAACGCTTTCACAAACCACAGTAGAAGCTATTAATAATAGTGATTAACACGCTTAATAGTTTGTTCAATCCATTCACCCTACTAACCTAGTACTTTTTTCACTATTCTCAACACTGTATTTCGCACTTTTGCATGTCAACTCCGACTTACTTCTCCTCTTAAAAGGGCTCCGCGACAGCGGGTCCAGAGCCCCTCCCCCCACGCACGTAGGGACCGCTGCTCTGGGGCAAGGTGGAACTTCTGTCCCTCCCGGGGGACATCTGTCTAACCCTTCTCTTGTTGGAGGAGTGCCAGTGGTGTCGATTGATGTATGATTCAGTGTTTATGTAAATAGTTTTCTTAATTGGCTAATTCCTCACTCTCCCATTCTAGATAGTTAAACGGAGAGAGGGATTGGGAAATGTAGGAGGAGCGATAGGATACCTGAGCTATCGAATGGTGTGTGATTCCTAGAGGCGCTTTTTCTCCCCTACAACAATTGGTCCTTCGATAACGAGATCGGTGACCACAACGTCCAAAAGTAGCGTTAATATCAAATTTGGTATCGAACATTTAGGAGCGTTGCTTGTCATCACACATTTACTTAATAGCATGCATTATATATTCTATATTTTTTCTAGTTGCATTTCGTATTTCTTCTTGAAAATTACTATGCATATGATTCTTTGAATTGCATGAAGTGCTGTATTCTATATTTTCTGTTTGCAATTTTTGTTCACCTTTAGAAAATCGCAACCAGTAATATGATCCTTTGAATGGCATGAAGTGCTTTATTCTATATTTTCTGTTTGCAATTTTTGTTCACTTTTAGAAAATCGCAACCAGTAATAGGATTATTTGAATAGCATGAAATGTTATATTCTATATTTTCTGTTTGCAATTTTTGCTCACTTTTAGAAAATCGCAACCAGTAATAGGATTATTTGAATAGCATGAAATGTTATATTCTATACTATGGGGAAAAGAATTGGGGGGTTTTATTTAATTTTTTTTTCTCCCCCCCTATATTTTTTTTTCCTGGCTTTGCAATTTTTTGTTCACTTTTAGAAAATCGTAACCAGTAATAGGATTATTGAATAGCATGAAATGTTTTTTGACTATTTTAGGAATGCAAGATTTCTTCACTTTTCGGAAATAGCTACAAGTAAATATGATTCCTTTAATGAAGTTGTTATTTCACTTTTTTCTTTGTCAAATTTTAGGTTTCACTTTACAAAATCGCAGCTGTACTTGGATTTTTATGTAATGGTAATGAGGTGGGTTGTTTTCTTCTTTCTTTTGCATTAGCATGGGATTGAATTAATATTCAATTATTAGTTGCAAACCTACATTTTCTGTTTTTAATCATCATTTTATATTTGTTTATGTTTACGTTTTTTGTTTTTTATTTTTTATTATTTTTGGGGTTATTGTATCGTAACGTGCGTGGAATTTCGAGTCTGTACTGTTGTAGCGTCCCGCGGTGTGTACAAGACTAGAGTACGTTGAGATAGTGTATACAATTTTGCCCTCATTTTAAGTTTTCTATTTTATTTTATCCTTTTTTTTGCGTCGTTTTGAGTCTTTTATTCTGTTGTATATAATTTTTACGTTTATTTTTGCGACGAACTTGCGCGAACCTTCGTTAGCATTTGCTCCAAGTTCTCTCTCATCGAAAGAAGGCTGGTAGGATAGAGATAAAGGACCTGGGAAAGAGCCTCCCTCTCTTTGAGAGAAAACCAATTAAGCTTGTATTTAGCTGACAAATATTTTGTCCCATCGTTTCTGTAAATACGCGCGAGGTTAACGTCAGACTCCTTCACCATGGCTTCCAATCGAGATGATGGAGAACAATTGGGGCAGGCTACGCCACCCCAGACGAGAGAGACTGGGAGTCGCAAACAGGGTTTGAGGAACAAAGGAGAGACATCGGAACCCCTCGACGAAAGGGTTCATGACCCCGATTACAGGCCTGGTCGCCAGCCTCCTCAACGGCCGCCTAACCAGCAGACGGGGGGCTCCGCTACCAAACCCAAGAAATTAATAAACGCCGAACGAAACAGGCAAGCTGAGCGATTTTGCGCTAGTAGTGCAATGTCCGAACTGGAGGAGTTGACGGCCGAGTCTGAACCGTCGACTGCGAGGATCATGACGTTGGTTCAGGATTTAGAAGCCCTTACCTTGAAACTAGAGGAAAGTAGCAGAATCATTCAGGACTCTCTGGGACAAGAAGAGTTCCTGCAAGACTATCGGGATTGTCATCAGCTGAATAACACTATCCGCACGCACATAAACTTAGCTAATGAAATATTAGCAGCAAAAGAGAGGGTGAATTCGGAGAGGAGAAGCTCCCCTTCCCCCTCCAGGGTTTCTCGCTGTACAGGGGATCACAGACCTCCCACCTTGCTTAAACCACCTACGCGATCCTTGCCTATTTTCAGCGGGGATCCCCTCGAGTTTTCGTCTTACCTTGAGAGCTTTGAGTCAATGGTGGAGGGTCACGGTTACAGCTCTATAGATAAGTTACATGCTCTCCTACAGAGTTTACGCGGTGACGCCAAACAAATGGTTTCGGGCTTCTCCGTTAAGGGAGAGAACTATCGCATAGCCATGAACCTCCTCAAGGACAACTATGGAGACAAGTCCAAACTCATAGAGACCCTCATCATGAGACTTACCGGACTGCAGCCTCCTAAATATACCTATTCGGACCTGTTTGGATTCAAAGCCGACGTTTCCTGCTTCACAGAGTCTCTGAAGACAAAGGAGATGGTGGGTGATTGCAAGAGCTGCTCCATCATCTTAGGAACCTTGCTTTCCGTCAAATTACCCGCGGAGGTTAAAGAAAGAATTCCGTGGTCTGAAGCAAGAAAAAACTGGACCCTCGACTCAGTAATGAACCTGGTCAATCAGGCCCTTGGTTTCCTGGAAGCGACAAAACCTAGCACGACCAAAACGAAGCCCAACCAGGACGCGCCAAGGAAGGATGAATCTTCGAGAGGTTGGACAGATAAACGAATGAATGGCTCCAACAGACAGAAAGCCTCCACCATATTGACTACTACCGGGACCAAACAAGCAGTCCCGAGAAACCAGACCTCAACGAAACAGGAACGGAACTCAACAAAATCGGACAGTCGAAGCTGTAGATTTTGCAAGGGACCTCACTTTCCTTCGGAGTGTCAGATGATTCCGACTCCAGAGTTGAGGAGGGCGGTGGTTGTAGCCAAAGGTTGGTGCGAGAAATGTCTGGCAGAAAACCATGCCACTGGAGATTGCCGGAATACTAAAGCTTGCTTCCGTTGTAAAGCACCAGACCATCACGTCGTGTTCTGTCCCCAGCCAACCAATCGAAATGAGGATCGCCCCCGACAGCAGCCCGACTCATCGACAGCAACCCCAGGGGAAACCGCTTCGAGCCATCTGACGACACTTTACTCGGGTGGTCAAGGAGTGGCCCTCCCGTTGGCCGATTTGGCTGTCTACAAGGGAGCTGGCACCCTCACGGTGAGAACCTTATTCGACCAATGCTCCCAGAAATCCTTAGTAGCGAGATCCGTAGTTCAAAAATTGCAATGTATACCTCACACTCAGGTGGAGATCGCCATCAACGGGATCAACCGTCAGGGAACCCCGACCTTACACGACGTCGTCACCCTGAAGGCTAGAACGAAGGATGGAACAATTCCCATCACAGCTATTGTGGTGGATAACCTGCCTTCCGACATTAGGATTCCTGGCTTAGTTGACACCACTAGGATGTTACGAAGACATCGCGTTCACTTAGCGAACCCTTACCCGGACAGTGACACGGTCGTCGGAGTTGAATTACTCATTGGAGCAGACATGCTGGGGAAATTTATAAGGTCATACGAATCCCGTCTTGGCGTTAACCTCATGAAGACCAACGTGGGCGACATCATCTGGGGACCGTTACCCTTTTCCTCCGGAAACTCCGCCGCACAGGTATCGGTTGTGTCCACCTTTAGGGCAGAGGTTCATTTCGCCAACGAGTTGAGGCCTGATCTCCCCTCTTGACACCAGGAACGCTTTCCTGCTGCCCTCCAATCGGAAGATAGAGTGATGGAGGTGCCCGAAGACTCTGAATCCTCACTACCTGACACCGAAAGATCTCCGACTAACGAAACAAGTCGTCCGGCCTCCCTCCAGTTGGAGGACGGAGCGATTATGGAGGCGCCCGAGTGCTCTGAGTCGGTAACTCAATCTGAATGTTACTTGGCCAACGTAACGCACCGCTCATCCTCCCTCCAGTTGGAGGACGGTGCGAAGACGGAGCCGCCCGAAGACTCTGAATCATCTATGCTTCCCATCGCGCGCTATTCGATTGAAGACACTCCCCGCCCGTCCTCCCTTCAGTTGGAAGATGGAGCTATGATGGGTGTGTCCGAAGTATCTGAGCAACCACACTCCCTTTCGAATCCTAGTCCCTTCCAGTCGGGGGGGACAGGAATCCCCACGCAAGATTTGGATCGACTTTGGTCCTTGTCCCAAATTGGCATCATGCCGGACGAACAATTCACCGAGGCAGAGAAAACGACACTAGAGGCCTTCGAAGATTTATCATTCGAAAATGGTCGATACGTGGTATCACTGCCCTGGCGTGCCAGCCACCCCTCTCTTCCCGACAACTACGCTCTAGCCAAGAGACGTTTATATAGCGTTCTCAAGAAATTAAGAGGGGACCCCAAGCTAATGGAAAGTTACTCAGATGTTATAAAGGATCAACTGGAGAGGGGTTTCATTGAAGAGGTGACCCCTATTACTCCGATCCACCCTAAAGCCAAGTTGCACTATTTGCCTCATCATGGGGTCAGGAAGTCCTCATCCACCACGGCACTGAGACTAGTGTTCGATTGTTCTTCTAACAATCCTAGTCTTAATCAGTGCCTACACAGCGGACCTTCCCTCATCACCGACTTGACTAAGATCCTTCTGAAACTTCGGCTAAGACAGTACGCTACGTCGGCCGACATAGAGAAGGCATTTCTGGGGATACGTCTCAGGTTGGAGGACAGAGACTCTACACGCTTCCTGTGGTTGAAAGACCCTTCTGACCCCAGGAGCCCCCTAGTCACTTATCGGTTCACTTCGGTCTTGTTTGGGGCCACCTGCAGTCCGTTCTTGTTGGCTGCCTGTATTCAACACCACGTCCGAAACTCAGACACCGACTATGAAGACATAATATTAAACCAAATCTACGTGGACAACCTGTTCGGTACCTTTGACACCGAAGCAGGAGTGGAAGATTTCTTTCGTCAGTCCCGGTCCCTCTTCGAAAAGGCCGGCCTCAATTTACGAGAGTGGGTGTCCAATTGTCAAGGAGCGAACGTAATTTTCCGGGAGAACGATGCGGCCGCCGAAGACACTACGATTAAAGTTTTGGGTATGGAATGGGATACGAACGAAGACACCATTTCGTACCCCCTCAAGGTGGTCGCCTCGGAAGCAGCTACAAAGAGAACCATTTTGCAGAACCTCGCTTCCATATTCGACCCACTGGGCATCTTGTCCCCGGTGGCTGTTCGAGGGAAGATTCTCCTGCAAAAATTATGGAAGGAGAAACTAGGTTGGGACAAGTCTATTTCCGATGAACACCGCAAGGAGTGGGTTTCAATTGCCGAACATTTGCAACGCTGTTTACAGTTAACGATACCTAGACAGCTGATCTTCGCTCGAAAGGTAGAACTACATGCCTTCTCAGACGCGTCGGGCGCGGCCTATGCCACTGCAGTGTACGCTGTATCGATGGGAGAGCACCTTCCCACCGCGAATCTTCTTATGGCAAAGGTAAAAGTTGCACCCATGAAAGAACTCACGATACCGCGTCTGGAACTAATGGGAGCCCTGCTCTCATCACGAATCGTTAAATTTGTTATCGACGCCTACAAGGATTTACTAGAGGTAGCTAAGATCTACTGCTGGTGTGACAGCCAGGTGGCGTTGCGATGGATATTCTCCTCCAAGCAGCTCCCCCTCTTCAACCAGAACAGAGTCGATGAAATTCGTAGAAACCTGCCGACGGCCGAGTGGCGGTACGTCCCCACAGAAGACAACCCCGCCGACGCGGCGTCTAGAGGAGTAAGTTATAAGTACGTATTCACGGACTTATGGAAAAAGGGCCCCCCTTGGCTCACGAGCCCTCCAAATTGGCCCGTCTGGACCGAACACCCTTCCCTCTGTGAAGGGACTGTGGAGACGGACGAGGTCATAGTAGCCGCTTCCACCACCGTGGTACCGAAAGCTGCTCCCCTATTTGATTTAGAACGTTACTCCTCCCTTAATAAGATCATACGGATCACTGCGTTGGTCCACAGGTTCATCGAGAACTTGAGGAAAGGAGGCAGAAGACTCCCTATGACGAAGGACCTGTGAAATCTTACGGCCCGTAAATTCATACAAAACCATTTTGATTTTCCAATAGTGAGAAGACTAGTATCCTAAGCGAGAGAACTTCTCTAACCTGTCTGGTATTTTTCGCTGAGTGTTCCAGAGGGAACAAATATTTTGTCCCGGTATCAGTACTCGTGCCAGTTGAACGAACTCGCCTGCCTATTTTTAAAGAAAATCTCGGTCAATACATACTGAGCTAAGACGAAACTAGTAAGAAGGGATGACTCGATCATTTTTATGCCGACACGGAGATTGAGCAATCGAAAACTTTCATTATCACCACTCTATATGAGATATCACTTATTGACTTTTGGTGGTTTAATTTCCTGATCACAATTGAAGGACGTTCACATCTCACTATCGGTTTCTAACTCATAGTGCAACGTGCGCGTACACCATATAGACCCCACGTTGGTATTCAGTCCAGAAACTTCGTTGTTCGAGATTGATAACAGATAATTACAGACGTTTTTTTGTATGTTTCTCCTCGGTACCGAGAATGGAATCAGACGAGGTGAAATGGAAACATGATATCGTCCCTCAGTAGTGGTCTCATAGTAAAACGCGGTTTTACAAGCTGCACGACTTTCGTTCGGGACGCACACATAGACTGCCGTTGCCTTCGTTCCGAGTAGGAGAAAGCAAACACAGTTCGGTAAAAATTCTAGGGAGTGGTACCTCAAACAGGTCTATTTAATGTCAGGGTTCCTAGGATGAAAGTGACTGAATAGTTTATTGTGTCCTTAGTTGTCACTTGCGCTGTGGACTAAGCGATAACTCATCGTAGAACCTAGTTTTCGACAACAGCACCGAGTCATTTTTGAGAGCATTACGTCGGTTTATCGGAAGGCGAGGAACACCTTCCGTGATATACTCTGACAACGCAACGTATTTCCAAGCTGCATCCCAGCACTTAAGAGACTTGTGGGAACTGCCTTCCGTGAAGGACTTCCTAGCTGAGCGTTCCATCACCTGGAGATTCAATCCCGCCAGAAGCAGTCATTACGGCGGATTCTTCGAACGTTTGATCGGACTGACCAAGACCCATCTTCGGAAGACCCTCAAGACCTCTCTAGTTAGCTATGAAGAGTTCAATACAGTGCTTACGGAGGTGGAATCTGTGGTCAACTGCCGACCCCTCACCTATGTGGGGGATGAGCTCCATTGCGAGGAGCCCCTCACGCCTTCCCACTTGTTGATGGGATACAAATTGAATACCCTTCCTGTCCCCGAAGAATTGTTTGACCACGATATCACCTACAGGGACCCAGTGAAAGTCAACAAAAGGTACAAGTACTTGCTCTCCCTCATTGCTAAGTTTAAGTCCGCCTGGAGCAAAGATTATTTGCTCAGTCTGAAACAATCTTGGAACGTCTCTAACCGTCCAAACGTTAGGGTTGGAGACGTGGTTTTAATAGAGGACGATGGTCCGCGTTTGAAGTGGAAATTGGGCATAGTTAAGGTCCTTCACACTTCACCTGATGGATACACCCGGTCGGTGTTGCTCAGCACAAGTCGTGGTGAAATAACCCGGGCCGTTATACACTTGTACCCGCTGGAGATACACTCCAATCTATTCGATCCCACAGATCCGCTTCCACCAGTTGAAGCACCTGCAGCATTGGGCTCTCCTCCGAAGAGGCCCTCCCGACGAGCGAACGTGTTGGCTAAACAAAGGATACGGGCTATTCTTTCCGACGAAGAATAGTCCTCTTCACGACACCCCATTAACTTTCTTATATCTATTACATGCTATGATTACAACACGTCATTCGATAAAACGCTTTCTTACTCTCCTCCCAAACTATGATTACGAAACATTTTTTGACAAACCCTCTCGAGCATGCCCGAGGACAGTGGCTACGACGAGGCGATACCTTCGGATTTCCGGGGCATGATCGCGGGTCGGAATCCCCGTCGCCTTCGCAGGAGACCGCTTATGACCGTCGATGAGCCTCCGCTATGAGCTCGACGTATTCCGATGAACTCCTTCGGGGTTCAATCCCCCCTTTCGCGCCGATCGGCGGGCTTGGTGGGTCCTCTTCGAAAAATGACCGACTCTGTCTACCTTGAATTTTCTTACGCTTACGATTACCCTTAAACGTAAGGGTTGTTTTAGTCAGGAGACGGGGGTAAATCCCTTGTTTTCAGTCTCCACTGAGAAAGCTATGAACGATTGCTATTAGACGGGGAGTCAGGAGACGGGGGCGGACCCCCTGTCTTCAGTCTCGACCGTGAGAACCGTAGAGGTAGAACATTTTCCCTTTTGATAATCCCTCGTCACCCATTCGGTTTCTTGTGTCGGATGGCGTGACGTGGAGGGCAACACGCCTGGTCTTCCCTCCCCGGGGTGAATGCAAGCCGCGTTGCGGAGCGGGTGGCCGTAGTTAGTTGATTTCACCTTTCCCTTCTATTCACGAAGACAGAGCGGAGAAAACGAAGCACCCACCTGACCACTCGGTTCGGTTGCGCAGAGGGGGGAGGGGCTCCGGGGGTGGGAACGGGGTATCCGGGTTGCATGCGAACTTGTCGACGATATTAAGCGGTCTCCCTAGAAGTTGCGGGGTCCCGGGTCGTGACTCATTGCGTTCGGGAATCCAGGGTTCGGTCGAGTCGTCCACACTTCTCGGTCCTTTCGACATGGGGGCCAAGTCACACACTCCTTATTTCCGTTTCTCTCTCGCTTCAGACCTATTCATCTATGACCATCACGGGTGCGACGTCGGGGCGGGTTTCTCTGTGGGGGGAGTTTAATGTGGCTACAGACGTATCCACCAAGAAATGTCTGTCGGTCTGTGTGAAGGCCTTTTCCGACCAACATTGACAGTTGATATATGGCGGTCATTAGAAAGAAAGTCAAGTATGATCATTGATTAAAAACAGATGTCTGAAAGAGAAGTATGGCTGAGAAAATAAACAATAGAATTCCTGGGAAAACTAAAGAAAGGGGGTGGTCCGATTCCCACGTATCAAGAGCGCTGATTGGTTCGTCCATAAATAATAAAGGAGGACTAGAAGCCTTTTGTTTTAAGCTGATTGGCTTATACGGTACCTCCCCTCGTATGCCTACGGTCATTCTACAAAGTGGGGCGTGGCTTAATCCTGAGCGCGGATTGGTCACTTCAAAAGTACAGCGCGTTTTCTTTTTTTATTGGCAGGGCAATGCGCGTGGGTGGAGCTTAAACGTGCCAAAAAATTATCGAAAATAAAAACGAGTTAGTGTTGGAGCAACCTTACGACGAGAAGGCTGTCGTGATTTTTGAGTGATTTTCGGCTATTTTTTATGCTTTGTTTAGATAAATGAAAAAGGCCTTTATAATTAGATGTTTAATTTTGGTTCGATACGTGTGCTCATAGTTGGTTTTTGTTGTATTTTTTTGTGTAAAATATGTTAAACAAGTTCCCTTTTTTTGTGTGTTTAGTGTCTAATTCTTTAGATTTTTGTTCGAAGATGAAAATGAGGTGTTTGTTTTTAACATATTAGTTTATTTTTGTATTGTTTGTGTAAATAGGTTAAACAAACTCTTTTTTTGTGTTTGACGTCTAATCTTTGGATTTTGTGCGATGATGAAGAAGTTTTGTTTTTAACAAATTAGTTTGATTTTGGGTTCCCGAATCTGTGATCCTATTTGGATTTTGTTGTATTGTTTTTTTGTGTAAATATGTCGAACAAAACCTTTTTTTGTTGTTGTGTTTTGTGCCTATTTTGGACTTTGTGTTATTTTTAGATAAAAAAGAAAAGGGTGATCTTGAATATAAGATTAATTCTGGGACTATGTACAGTGAAGTGAACTTTGTAACACTTGGTGGAAGTCGTTTTAGTTTATGATGACCCCGTCCTTTTTTGTTGTTGTTATTTCTTAATTTTGTGCAAGTATTCGCGTTTTAAAAGGTGGCTTTAGGTTGAAAGCTACTGTGTTTGTGGGACCCTTATTTTTGTGGGTCTTGATTGTATATTTTGTGCGAATATTTCCTAAGGAAGGAAATGAACTTCCATATATCCTATTAATACGATAAATCACTCACTCTTAACCCTTCCACTTTGCGTCGTTGTCGTGGGGGGAAACTAATAGGTTTAATCCGACTCGCCATTCTTGAGCTGGTCTGACGTAGCATAGAAAATTGATGATGTAAGTACAATTTTTCGTTGTTTTACTGATACACGGGCCATTATCGAACACCGAGCGGATATCTTACCTGACCGCCGTCAATCTACGGCTGAGGAAGGGTTGATTTGAAAGGGGGATTCGTCGATCTTGTGGGTTTTAGTACCCTAATCATTGGGGTTCATTTCTATATGTAAATAATGTTGCGCGCTTTGCATAAAGGCTTATGTGTGTGATTGGGACGTGTGAATGAACATGACTCAGCTCTAAGCACGCTGGTGCATCAGGGAGTCTTGTTTGAAATACTCAACTAAGATTAATCACACAACACTCTCACGCTTTCAAACACAGTAGAGCTATAATTAGTGATTAACACCTAGTTTGTTCAACCATTCACACCTACTAACCACCTTTTTTCACTATTTTCAACACTGTCATTTCGCACTTTTGCATGTCAACTCCGACTCACTTCTCCTCTTAAAAGGGCTCCGCGACAGCGGGTCCAGAGCCCCTCCCCCCACGCACGTAGGGACCGCTGCTCTGGGGCAAGGTGGAACTTCTGTCCCTCCCGGGGGACATCTGTCTAACCCTTCTCTTGTTGGAGGAGTGCCAGTGGTGTCGATTGATGTATGATTCAGTTTTAATTGTAATAGTTATTTCCTTAATTGGGCTAATTACCTATCATACTCCCATTCCTCAGGACTAGATTAAAAGCGGAGAACGAGGGATTGAATGTAAGAGCGATTGGATACGCTGCAGCTCATTCGATGGTGGATTCCTAGAGGCGCTCTTATTTTTCCTCTCCCTACAAACAATATATATAATATTATTAGTATATATATATATTAATATAGATATATATATTTATATATATATATATAATATAATAAGATATATATATACTATAATATTTTTGTATAATACTTTATGATATTTATATATATATATTATATATAAATATATAATATATATATACTATATATATATATATATTATATATTTATATAATCATATATATATATATTATATATATATATATTATATATAAACTAATTATTATAATTATATATATATATATACTATATATATATATAATATATAATAATTATTATATATATATATATATATATATATAATATATATATATAATATATATATATATATAACGCTAGTAACACTTGCTGAATCAAAATAATCAAGGTCATTTGTTCACAAACTACAAATACTCGAAAAGTTAAATTTCACGTACTCTGTCAGGCAATTTCAGATATATCATTTTTTATAGCTGCGTTTCCAGAAGCCCGAGTGCATCCCGTGTGCAAAATCGACTCGAAAACGCTTCGAATTGAAAAAAACATTACAATTAACCCAATTCAGAAAGGAACTTGAGTACCCTGGAACGGCGAGCTCGCCCAGTCGGATCAGCATGACAAATTGTAAACAATAACTCCTTTTTACTTAATATTTAAATCTATTTTATGAAATGATACTATATATTAGTATCCTAATATATAAAGTAACTAAAATATTAAAACTTATTGGCAGCCATTTCCGACAACATGTTTTGTAAAGAAGACTTTGTTTGTACAACGTATTCCTTCCGCAGCCCTTCCCGTTTACTAAATCCTATCGAGGATTAACAATGGGCTGCCTGTGTGCGTTTACACTCGACGTAGTAAGTTGTCGCAAACGGGCGCTGAAATGATGCATATGCGCCTGTGTGCCCG
>JABUQX010118711.1:17500-25000 GCA_015478945.1 Trachelipus rathkii | reverse complement strand
TCTTCATTAATAACTGATTTAAAGCAACAAACTGTCCTGCGAATAATGCCGAAAATAATTATTTCTTGAATAATAAGTTTGTACTAATATAATTATAATTTAGGAACTCAAATAAGAGACTGCCTTTATATAATCGACTGATTTCAAAAAGAGGAAATGATCCCAATAACTGAAATAATTATTTTCATAAATATAATTATAAGTCTTCTATTATAATTATTTGAACAAATAAGAGTTTACCCCCCTGGTCGGTTCCTCCCCCACCCCAGTTAAAAAAAAGCCAAATAAACTGGACCCCTTAGTAATCGATGGATTTAAAAACCATAGCGTCGCCAATAAAATCCGAAAATAATTATTTCAATAAATATATGTTTATTCTTCTATATAATTTTGGACCAAAAATAAAGAGGCTACCTGGTTTAGACTATAGTTACTATATAAACATTTATAAATTATTCCCAATAATACGAAATGATTATTAATATATAGTTTCCTCTATTTTAATCTGGACCAAATAAGAGGCCTAACCATATTAAACTAATATTAGCTATATGAAAGCAATGTTAATACATAAAAATTTCTCTTAATAGAATCATGATTATTATTTTTCACATTTTTCAAAAAATCAATATATTATTACATAAGAGATATTTTCTTTTCTGACAGCCGAATAACTTTTCCCCTTCCAAGGGATCTACAACAGAGTCAGAACGGAAAAAGGACTTAAAAAGTACCTTGCTTTAAAATGGTGAAGGGAGAGATTAAGAAACCGGGGAGAGAAGAGGAGGAAGTGGAAGATAAAGTAATATGCGTATTAAGACGAGAAGAGAAGAAAAGAAAAGGGAATTTATAAAGCTGGATAAATAAATAGATGCGGTGATATAATATATATATATAATATATATATATAATAATATATATATATATATTATATATATTATATATACCTATATCTATAAATATATTTATTATATATATAAATATATATATATATATAATAATATATATAATATATATTTATATATATATATATATTATATATATAATATATTATATAATATTATATATATTATATAATAATATTATATATTTATTATATATATATATATATTATAATATTACTAATACTATTGTATTTATTATATATAATATCTAGTATATTTAAATATATATTATATATAATATTATATACTATATATATATATATTATATAATTTATATATATATTATATATATATATATATATATATATTATATAATATTAATATAAATATATCACCGGTAGTTCCATTTTTCTGCCATCTTGCAATATGGTAGCATTATACCGTTAGGCTGAATAATCTAGTAACATATATATATATTATATATCATGATATTTATATATTTCATATAGTTATATTATATTATACTATATATATATATATCTTTATATTACTATTATATAATTATATATATTATATATATATATTAATATATATATAGGACTAATTATCATTGATGACCATGAAAGAACTTCTAGTTACTTTAGGGTTATACCCTCCTTTTAGGCTGTCTGAAATATTATTATCATCTCTGTATAGACGAACGAATACGCGTTTAAAGAACACGCAAACCACGTGTATGATATCAGCTTGTCACTTGCTATTTTCAGTGTTGAGAGTAAGTACAGTACTGATTGGCTAACTGATATTTTAGTAATTCTAATAATATATATATATATATATAATATATATATATATATATATTATATAATATATATATTAATATATAATATATATATTATATATATATATATATATATTAATATATATATAAAATGACATTATAGTGAAAGTAAAGAGTGCCTAGCCCAGGATTCGTAACTAGACGCTTGTTGAGAACGAGAACGAATAATCTTATCACTCTTAACTCATCGGGGCCGATCATAATGTCTATGTTTGTAAAAATTGTGGTTAGTGCAGTTTTATATATAATATATATAATATATATATATATACTCATAATCTATATATATAAATATATCTATATATATCTATATATAAGTTATATATATTATATATATATTAATATAAATATATTATTATATATATATATATAATATAATATATATATATATTATATATTATATTTATACTATAAATATATATATAATATATTTTTATTATATATAATATATATATTAATATAATATATATATTTATAATATATATTATATAATATATATATATTATATTGAATGAAAATTTCTTGATATTCCTGAGCAGAAGCTTAACGTAATAACCTTTATAATTAAGCCACTTCTTCAAATTTCAAAACCTTTATAGCTCCATCGTGGGTAGATGTATTATTTTATTGTCTTGGAGAAAAATACCAGCAGAGAATAGCTGGAGAAGACCTGGCAACCTACATCCGCTTTGAATTGAAACTACTTTAGTTGCAAAATGTCGTTTTCACTCTTGGAATATTTGATCTTCTATAAACATCACGTCTCCGCTTCGTTTAGAACTTGACTTTAGCTACCATCTTCCCTAACATTTTGTCTGCCCATACTTGGCGTATCACGACAGATAAATACTGTAACTTCGAATAACGAAATTTCGTCTGACCAGATTGTATATTTTTTTCCTGCTGAGCCCGATTTAGGGATCTGAAATCCCAAAATTTGAGGTTGCGCCTCCTTTTGGGTTCAAACCCTTTTTAAGCCCAACGCCCTTTTTACTTCATCCCTCTTGTTTAGTAAGGATTAGGGTTACGGTATCCCCCTGAAACTTTGTATTATTTATAGGTAATAAGTACCTCATCTGTTTTGCCGTAACAGCTAGTTCGATCTGGAGGAGTACTCATTTTGAGAATAAGGTAAAGGGTTTGAAATTTTTGGAATAACTTACAAGAAAATCTACAGAATTCGAGGGTACCATGAGGCTGCACCCCAATGGGTGCTGTAGCCCCCTTAAAATTTTAGGATCGCCTTTTTATGGGTTAGAGAGCTCATAAAGGGTTGAAATTTTGTTGCACTTGTAAGGTAATTGACGTACCCGCGTATCCGAGGTTACGGAAGCTTGTTGCTTTGCGTGTATCTTGTTCGTCCTCTGAGGAGGTATACTTCTTAGTAGGGATGCTGTTCTCCACCAAACTGGCAAGTGCCTATACTCCATTCTGATGGTTGGCGTAACCTCGTCTATGACGAGATTTTACGTATTCGTGCACCCCCGGAAAAGGGGTCTGGCCCCACCCCAAGGTATAGGTCCAAATCGCCGTGGGGAAAATATAAAATTAATTATAATTATATATATATTTAAGAAATAAACATATATATATATATATATATATAATATATATATAATATATATATATATATATTATATATATATATATAATAATATATATATTATATATATATATATATATATATATATATTTATCTTACATCTTACATCTTACATCCTATTTGTAACAATAAATATAATATCCTCCTCCCACCAGCAGGAGGAAGATGGAAGGAGTGGAGTCAGAGTCGAGAGGAGTCGGAGTCCGGAGTCGAGCCCGGAGCCGGAGCCGGTATAGCTTGAGGTGCTGAATTAGTAAAAATTCGTTCAAGCAATCAATGTGGTATCAATGTATATATTCTATAAGGCCGTGAATTTGATTATGAAGGGTTTTAAGAACCCACAAGTGTGTATTGAGGGATCGCCATGATGACGGGTTCCCTAGAAAAAATAGAAGAAAATGCATGAAGGACGTAAGAATATAGTATGAGAGAAGAAGAAAGGTATGATGAATAAAAAGAGGAAGATAGAGAAATAATTCATGTGTTGGTGCCAATAGGAGTCATTGCTGGCACCCGTAGTGCGGGCCGGAAAGTTAGTAAAACATATTAGTATCAATGTTTAATAAGTTTATAAGGCCGTAGAATCTTGAATAGGATTATTTCGAACCCATCATGTTATTTGATGATACTCCTGGAGGAGGGTCCCGCGCGGAAAAAGAAAAAAGCACGAGTTAATCTAGCAGAAGAGGAAATGCACCGAGTGCATAAGAGAAGAGAGGAGAAAGGAGTAAGGAGGAGTTGTGAAAGAGTGTCGGAACAGGTGATTAGCATCGGTGCTGAAGCCGAGGGCTGTGTGCCGATTTTAGTAAATATAGACTTAATAAGTACAACATTGGTGTCCATGTATATGTTTATAAAGACGTAGAACTTGATTTTGAGGGTTTTCAAAGAACCCTGAAAGGTATCTGTGAACCCCAGGTGGGGGTTCCCAGTCAAAAAGCACAAAGTGCATGGTTGACAAGAAATGTACAGAGTGCATAAGAGAAGAGTAAGATGAAAAATTAAAGGCAATAGATGATTCCAGAGGAATCAGAAATGGCAAGGTCCCCACATATGAGATGGGAACCGAGCCCCAAAACGAAGTTTCTAGTTTTTTTTAATAGGTTTTGATGTTAAGTAAGACCTTTATCATCATTGGACGTAGCCCTAGGCCCCTAGCTCTACTTCCTTTTCTATTCTCTTCTTAATGAGGCTCTCAAACAAACCAGCAGTTTTAAATACAAAAAACTAGATTTTTATTACCTCATTGTTTCTTATTTACAATTGTACCATTTACTAGACTAGGAAATGCAGTAAAACTTAAAGTTTTGAGATATAGTTAAGTCTTGGATATAAATGTATGATGTAGACCTGTGTATGGAATATATTGTCCTTTCCTTCTACTAGGAAACATTTTCTTAAAAAGGTTTTCTCAATATATATATATATATATATATATATATATATATATATATAGTTATGGATAGAAATATATATATTTATATATATTTAAATATATAATATATATATATATATATAATATTATATATATATATATATATATATATATATATATTATAAATAATATAATATATATATATATATATATATATATGATATTATTGAAAGTGTATGGGTTTGATGGTGTAAGAAGAAGTAAGTATTTTGTAGGTGAGGTAATTAGTAGGGGGGAGAGTGAGAAAGTTGGAGAATTGTAAATAAGCAACAATAGATATAATTACTGGTGAAATTATCAAAAAAGGAGGCGAGGTTGTGATTGAATACATATGGAAGATGAGAACTAAAGTTATTTGTGAAGGTGTGAAGTTCCGAAGGATTGGAGGAGAGCAGTAATGTTACCCTTGGATAAGGGAGAGAGATGAATGATATTGCAAAAAATATAAGAAAATTAATTTACTGAGTGTTGTAGTGAAAATATATGCTGGTATTTTAGTTGAAAGTGTACGTCGAATGTCTGAGAAGTTGATTTTTGAAGAATTTATTATATATTATATTATATAATAATATATATATATATTATACTATATATATATATATATATATATATATTATATTATATATATATATATTATATATATAATATAATATATATAATATATATATATATATAGTATATATATATTATTATATATATAAAATTAATGATCGCATGATAGACTATGATAAAAAAATACATTTTATAACATGATTAAAAACATGTTTTAATTTAATTAACTTTTTGTCTGTTATTGTTAATAATTTTAATTGTTTTACAAATATGCAAAGAGGATTTTTATAGAAAGATTAAGAATTAGAATTCTATTTAATATAATTAATATATAATAATATATAAAAATAATATAATTAATGAATAATAATCAATAATAATAATAATAATAATACTAAAATAATAATAATAATAATAATAATAATAATAATAAAATAATAGTTTAACTGTGATTTTTGTTACTTGTAGATTTAATGTGGGTGTTAATAACGCCGCGTAGGTATTTTCTCTTTATCAAAGTCTATTGCATTGGAAGTTTTAAAATAAAATTTAATGCCCTCAGAGATATTATTCGTATTGTCCTGTTTAAACTATACCACAAAACAAGAAAACTTTTCTTCCTGTCGTCTCTACTAATGATACCCTTTCAGTTTAATCACATGTCGTGTACCAATTCCAGTCCGAGTCTGACTGTACCGATCGAAGCGATAGTTGGTTACACGATTGGAGAGGATTAAACATAGGGCATACCAGCACCGCCTTAACCTAGTGAAAATATACGAATCATTTATCATCTGAACATAACAAAACACTATACTTGAATAATCTACAGTCATTCAATAATTTACACTCCTCATGCGAAGTTCAAAAACTGAAAATAGCTGAGGCTTATTACAATAAACTATCTAAACCAGACATAACATAAAGGGTTCAACGTATTGTCACTTAAATTAAAGATGTTTTGAGATGAAAAATCAAAAGCTGGTTTTCATTTTTATTTTTTTTTAAATCTTAAATTATTCATGAATTCATTCACAGGTTAGAATCCATAATCTATTTCTGTAGATCATCTACGCATCGAAACGGCCGAACTTTAATTTAAATTATAAATTGCCTCTTATTTCTTGCAAACTATTTTTAACTAGTATAAGAAAATAAATGAAAATCAGAATGAAATACGTTGGTTGAATTAAAAGTATCAGAGGAAAAATCAGAATAATCAAAAGTTTCGTAGATTCCTTATATTATTATTATTATTAATCATTATATTATTATTTATTATTTTATTATTATTATTGATTATTATTATTATTATTATTTGTTTGGATTATTCTTTATTATTATTATTATTATTATCTTCTCCTATCCCCAGATAATAATAATAAAATTATATAATATCATTACCATTATCATTAAATCGTTTGAAATATTAATAAGTAATTGCTTAAAACCGAATTATTACAGTTATATGACCTTGCTATTATGAAATAATAACTAATTCTTTTATCATTCTTTAAATATTACTAATACTCATCATTTCATCCGTAAAGTTGTGGGCAAATAAATATTTGAAACAAGCTGCCCTCTGTAACGAGTTAATATTGTTTGTTTAACTATTATATTTGGCACTTTTGTATTTTTTTCTGTAAACAAACAACAAACGAAAGAATTGAAGTTGTTTGTTAACGCTGAGGAAAGTATTATTCTGCCTTTTTGAATTAGACGCTGAACTAATTTAACATACATACACACACACACACATATATATAATATATATATATATATATATAGTTATATATATATATATATATATATATATATTAATCTATTATATATAATATATATATATATATATATATATATATATATGATATAATATATATATATATATATATATATAGTTACACAAACACTCACGGCTAATCCCTAATCATATGGGAGGGGGGTGTGCTCAATTTAAGTTCTGAGCAGGACGGACCAAGAAGAGAGTAACACACACTTCAGAACGACCGACCGAGTGACGAACCTGGCGTCTTTTCGCATAGCTGGGCGAGTGCCTCCTAACCGCTTGAGCTCCGGACCGCCATTTTGGTGTTGATCCATACTTCTTGACTTATAACCGAGCCAACTCCACCGAATGTCCATTCTTCTTATCTTCTTTTTATAAATAACTAAGTCCAAAATG
>JABUQX010118711.1:0-5000 GCA_015478945.1 Trachelipus rathkii | reverse complement strand
GTTGTCACCGCCGCTCACGGGCAGAACCCCATTCAAGGAAGTGGGTGTTGAACGCCTCAAAATCCATCTAACGCAAATTTCGCAGATAAGCACAGACGACAGGCTTTAAAGTGAGGGAAATAAAATTGAGTAGGAAACACAGATGATGGAAGGGAATTCCACAGAACAGAGGTGGCAGGAAAGAAAGAAAGCACCGCAGCGAACAAGTCTGGAGTTACTAATATCAACACGAAACTCATGTGCCGACACAGCACCCTTTGCTGACGAGGGCGTTCATAAAGTGGTCGGTACGCGAAGTGGTAGTTTCCCTCGAGCACTTGCCTGTACAGTACCTATAGGAAAAGGGATATAGCACCAACATCGCGCCGCAATTATAAAGGGTCAATTGAACTAGAAAGTACAGGACGTTTATAAGTCTTTGGCCTTTGACTCGACCCGATCCAAAGCCGGATGAAACCAGAGCCCCGCCCCCACAGAAGAGAAGCAGTGACTCCATACAAGGCGGGAATGAAACCTTTGGTATAGGTGGAGTAACTGAGAAGAGGAAAAAAAGTCTCGCTTCTAAACAGAACTCCCAGTTTCTTGTAGGCCGCCCTAGCAACCACTGTGATTTGAGGTTTTAAAAACATTTTTTTGTTTATGTTAAGAAAAAAGATGTTTATATTGTCAACAGGAGAGACGAGAGAACCGTCGAAAGAATATAAAAGTTAAGTGCTTGAGAGAGAGAGATTTGTAGAAGTTTTGTTTTTAAAGAATTAAATTGCCACAAGCTGAAGACGACCAACCCATGAGATTCTATTCCAGATCAGCGGAGAATAGAATCGGAAAAATTAAAACGAGAGGCCATTCTAGAAATAAAAGAGGGAGCAGAATTTGAAATGAGTTGAAGATTGAAGGGTCAAGTCATCGACATATGAGTGGATTAGAGTTAGAATGTGCAGGTGAGAAGATCATTGATGAAGAGCAGGAATAAAGTAGAGATAAAAAAGACCTGAGGAACACACTATTGACAGAAAAAGAAGTGGCCCCATCAACAACAGCGACATTGAGCGATTGGAAAGAAAGCTAGACATAAGTAAGCAAAGAGAAGAAGGAAACCAAAGGAGAGCTTGGAGCAGCAGTGACGCGTGCCATACCCGTCAAATGCTTTGGATATGTCAAGCGCCACACGCAAGTCTCCGTAGTTCCAAATGGCGGAAAACCATAAATCTGTTTAATAGGAAAGTTTATCGCCAGTAGATCTCGAGCACCGAAGCCGTACTGTAATCAGAAGAAGGAAAGAGATTCCAGATGATCTAAGAAGGGAGATTGAGAAGGGTTCAAAGATCTTAGAAAATTAACAAGTGAGAGCTATAGGGCGATAGTTAGAAAGATCAGAACAGCATCATTTTTTCGGAATAGGTTGGGACATATGCGTGCTTCCAAACACTGAGGGAAAGTGTAGTATTGAGCATAGAGAATACAGTAGCTTGAACGAGGGTTGGGTCAGCACGGAAGGCACACTTCCTCAAACTCGGAGAGAATCCATCCGGGCCACCCGCCTTTCCTGAAGCGTTCATAGAATTTCAGGAGCTCATGCACCGGATCAAATGAAATGACAGGTAAAGGGCATAGGACACCTGAGGAGAAGGAGGAGGAAGAGGAATAACAGAATCGTCCAGGGTTAAATTAGAGGAAAATAGGAGGCCAAAGAGATGTTAGCCCTTTTCAGTTAGAGTATGTAGCCAACAGAATTATCAGAGGCGAATAGAGGGGAAAGGATTGATTTACAGAAGTTGTAGAGAGTTTTTTGGCAAAGGCCGGAGAGATGGTCGAGTAGGAAACCAAGGAGGTAGACGCATTTTGTTGATGAAAGCCGCTTTGCTCGCTTGAAGAGTATTCCGTGCACAATTTCTAGCTGAATGAAAATTTGCAAGAGTGATAGGAGAACGAGAATTTTCCACACCCGATAAGTATTGTCTCTAGCCTGAATGGACAGGGAACAAGCACGATCGACCATGGATTTTGAGGAGAAGAAAAAGATTAGTCCAAGAATAATGAACCTGCATTCATCCCATTAACAATTACAGTTCCCACTTTATCGGCAGAATCTGAAGCGTCTTAAGAGTCAAAGCAGTCACTTCAATTATAGTTAGCGTAGAAGCAACGCAATGCCCCCCAATCGGCCCGATCAAAGTGCCAGAAAAACCGCATAGGGCAGGATGGGAGAATATTTGGAGAGAAAGTATTAAAAATTAGCAGTGAATATAAGGTTGTGGTCAGATTTACCGATAGGAGCGAAGTGGTGTATTTATAGAGAGAAAGGACTAGTGGTGAAACATAGGTCAAGTGTGTTTCAAGAATCGGTTGGGACGTTCCCGAATGTGTGTAGTTATTAATCAGTTGCTCCAGATCGTTGAGAATACTGGATGATTCGGCTTCCTCTCAACTAAATCAGTAGAGAGGAACCCAACAATTCAGTTTTGTGTACATTGAAATCCCCTAAATAGAGGACCTCAGTATTTGGATGAGAAGATATAACAGTTTCGTGAGAAGTAGTAAGGTAAACAAAAAAGGCATGAAAATCTGTTCTGTTAGGAGAACAGTAGCAGAAGCATAAGAATATTGTAGTAGAAGGAAGAAAGATTTTAAGCCACAGAACATCGAAGTTAGGAGATTCGAGATTCTCGAGACGTGTTATAGGAATGTTTATATTTACAAAGGCACATACTCCACCCTTCTAACGGAAATTATAAAATAAGTTATAGTTGGATATATTAAACGAGTTGAAGGATGAATTCTTAGCCATCTGGGTCTCAGACAAGAGCATGATTTGTCTATAGACCGTCTAGAGACGGTCTCGAGACACGGTCTATAGACCGTCTAGAGACACCGTTCTTTGTCACGTCTAGCGTCCACACTACGATGTGAATTTCTCAGTCTCATCTTCGCAGTCCACCATGGAGGACATTGTTTTGTGTGGAATGAGTTCCTGTTTAGTGCTAATTACAGGTAAAGAACGCGAAAACGTAAACGTTGGTGGACGCGCGAAGTGCTCGCAGAAGGACCTAGGTTCGGTAATGCATTATTAAATAAATTAAGACTGGAAGACGCCATGTGTTTTCGGAATTTCACCCGGCTGACGCCTACTGATTTTGAAGATTTGCTTCTAATGGTTGGAGGGATAATAATGAAGCAAGATACACAATTTAGAGAAACCGTCCCAGCTTCTCTTCGACTGGTTATTTAATTCATTATAAGATTTACTTAAATAATTATACGATTTAGTTAAATATAAAGCAGCCAATCTTGTACCACTAGTTAAGCAAAGAATTTAAGTAAAGGCTAATGTAAATTAATTTAAGGTACTTACGTATTAACCGCATGACAGCGATTAATCGATTAATCGGCAAAAAAAAACACCAAAATATTCAAATATTTTTGACTTATATTTTTATATACACTGACTTTAAAATACAATATATATATATTATATATATATATATTATATATATATATATATATATATATATTATATATATAATAATATATATATATATATTATAATATATATATATATATATATAAATATATATATATATTTATTATAATATATATATAATATAATATATATATATATATATATATATTATATATATAAATATATATATATATATATAATTCATATATATATAATATATATATATATAATATATATATATATATATATACATATATATATATACTAATATATATATATAATATTAATATATATAAGTAATATTATATATATATATATATATACCTATATATAAATATAATATATATATATATATATATATATATAATATATATATATAATATAATTATATATATATAATATATATATATTTATATATAGAAATATAGACTCAGATCTTTAATATTTCCGTCATTGGTATCTTAAAACTTTTTAATGCTTCAGTTTATAAAAATACGATTGGTGGAATGTGCCTTTTAGTCGGAAAATGTAAAAAAAAAAAAAAAAAAAAAAAAAATTATATTATATATATATATCATCAAAAACTACAATAGCTACAGCGAAAAAGGAATACATTTTTGGAATCCTGGTAAAATTTCACATAGGAAAATGTAAAAAAATATAAAAAATGACAAAAATTATTGTTAAATAATTATAGTTAATATGATTTAAAAGGCGCTATTTAGAGACCTTTTTATCGGTTTCTCTGTTAAAATAAATAGTTTCTCGTTAAAATAAATAGACTTTTCTATTAAATTTATGCTTTTTTTTTTCACAGAAAGAATACCAAGGGCTATAGCGGCTAGCGGATGGGCAGGAGTCGGGTCTCTGGCCTTCCGGGGAACTACGGGGTAGGACTAATTCCCCCCCTCGGGGAGGGTCTCCGGGAACCCCCGCTCTTTGGTTATTTGGGTGTCGCGGGGGTTCCTCCGCCCCTCCCCTACGGTATGGAAAACGTTCCCCCCCTGTGTTCCCCGTCGGTCGAGCCCCCTTAGGGTGCCGTATAAAAGCATTCTTCATAATGTGAAATTTACAGGATTCCAAAATGCTATTCCCTTTCGCGTTGCTATTGTGTTTTTGAGAAAAAATATATATTATATATATATATATAATATATTTATATATATTTATTATAATATATATTATATATATATATATATTTTTTTTTTTTTTTTTTTTTATTTTTTTTTTTATTAATTTTCCGTACTAAAATTGGACCAGAATTCCAGCAATGTACTCCGTTTTACTGTAGCATTAATAGTTTTTAAGGTACATATGACGGCAATTTACGACTATATATAATATAATATATATATAATAATTATTAGAATATATATATATTATATATAATATTATATATAATATAAATATATATAATATATATATAATAATTATATATATATATATATATATAGTATAGGTACGAATAAAACCAGCGTGCAACAAATATTATTATGTACGATAATGTCGAATTAGATTAATATTTATTATTAGGCTATTA
>JABUQX010118710.1:15000-24067 GCA_015478945.1 Trachelipus rathkii | reverse complement strand
TTATTTTAAATATTATTAATTTTCTTATGCTTAGTAACTTTCTATTTCGTAAAATCACTAATCACTGAATCATTAAATAAGTAAATTACATAACCAAAATCAACCTCTATCCATAAACAAACATTTATTTACTATCCTTTTATCAGATTGATCGTGTATGTAAATCATTCAATCAATTAATTATTAAATCCCATAACCAAAAAACAAAACTCATCTATCCATATTTAAACACTTATTCATAGTCCTTGCATCTGATTTTTCATGTAGGTAAATAAGTTAATCACTATCTCACATATCTAAAACCTGCCTCTTATCCATACACAAACAATTATCCATAGTCCTTCGATATAAGTATCAATTACGTAAATCATTAAAACTCTTAATTTTTTTTTTTTTAATTTATTATTACATTAAAACACTAAATCACTTAGTCATTTAATTATTAAATCAGTGAAGCAAATAACCAAATCCTGTCCCTATCAATACACAAATATTTATTTTCAAATCTAGGATCAGATTTGTCATGCTGTAAATCACTTAATCATCTAATCAAAAAATCTCATCTCCAAATTCAACCTAGCCCCTACTCATATATCAACATTTATTCAAAGTATTTAGATCAGATTTTTCATGAATATAAATCACTTAATCGCCTATTCATTAAATCACATAACCAAAAAAAAAATCCCATCAAAAAACTAAAAATTATATCCTGTTCTTTGATTTGATTTTCTGCATTTGTTTAACATAAAAACGGAAATCAAAGACAGACTTAAATAAATTAAAAAATATAAATGATAAACAAAGGAAAAATTTATAACTGTAATGATAAAAAGATAAAAAAGAAAAAAAAACGTTTTGAAAATTTAAAGTAAGTCATTTTCAGAACAAATAATAAAAGAATTAGCAATATCAGCTTCTCATATTACTATATATTAAAATAAATTTCTATTTCCATGCAGGAGTAAAAAAATAATTTCTTTATTAAGCATCCATTTTGGTAGTAGTAGTAGTAGTAGTAGTAGTAATAATAGTAGTAGTAGTAGTAGTAGTAGTAGTAGTAGTAGTAGTAGTAGTAGTATAGTTGTATACCTACAAATAATAATAATAATAAGTAGTAGTAGTAGTAGCAATAGTAGTTGTATACCTACAAATAATAGATAATAATAATAATAATAATAATAGATAATATAATAAAATAATAATAATAACTAATAATACAAATAATTAAAATAATAATAATAATAATAATAATAATAATAATAATAATAATAATAATAATAATAATAATAATAATTTAAAGTGCAAACATTATTATTATTATTATTATTATTATTATTATTATTATTATTATTATTATTAATTATTATTATTATTATTATTTTTATTATATTATTATGTTATTATTATTTTCTTTTTCCTTTTAAATATTATTATTATTAATATTAAGTTATTTTATTATTATTATTATTATTATTATTTATATGATTATTATTATTATTATATGTATTATTTATGATTATTATTATTATTATTATTATTATTATTATTATTATTATTATTATTATTATTATTATTATTATTATTATTATTATTATTATTATTATTATTATTATTTCCCTATATCAGCTTTCATGGACGAGTCGAGTTCGGCATATTTTCGATTCGCTTATAATTACAGGCTACCAAGCGTTGAGATGCCAAAAACACTAATTAAACCTAGTCTATAACAAAATCTATGGCAGGTTTGGCTTGGGGGTTCTAACCCTTGATTGCAGACATAGATTGGGGGTTACGACCCCCAATAGCAGTAGAACAGCGGAAATTAGGACTATTCTCATAAATAGTATATATATATATATAATATATATATACTATATATATATATATTATATATTATCATATACTATATATATATATATATTATATATAGTTAGGTTGAAAAGGTTACTGAATATTTATGGTCTACATATTTTCCAAGTAAATTAATCATATATTATTATACATATTTCGATTTTTTTTTATACATACAGGTTTATACCGGTTTATACCGGTTTTAGCGGTATATATATATATATATATATATATATTATATAATATATATATATATATTATATATATATATATAGTATTATATGATATATATAGTATTATATATATTATTATATATATATAAATATATATATATATATATACTATGTATATATGATATATATATACTATATAGTAAGTCACTATAGCTATATATATATATATCATATCTATATACTATATATATATATATATATATATCTATATATATCTATATATATATATTTAATAGTATATAATATACATTTACTTATTTTCAAAAGAAAATTTTTAAAGCACACCAGCAAGCTCATGAATCGCAAGCACCCACCCTGGGTAACCTCTTTTAATACCCATTTAAATACCCATTTAAATGTCACGACCTCTTCGATTTAAAAAACATTCATTTTTTTAATATTTCTCTATGGGTATCTTTTATTATGAAAAATAAGCCCTTGTCTATTTAAACTGTTATTATACCTATCAAAAAATTAAGTTTTAAATAAAATGCCCGAGAATTATCATTTGATTGGGCACGTCTTTTATGAAAATTGCTCAACAAATATATATATATATATATCTATACTATATATATAATAATATATGATATATATACTATATATCTTAGAGCTATATAGTGAATTATATATTATCACATAGATCAGTATATTAGCCTTTATATATATACTATATTATATATATATATATATATATATACTATATATATGATATATATTCCTAATTCTGCACTATAATAATAATAATAATAATAATAATAATAGATAATAATAATAATAATAATATAATAATAATACTAATTAATAATAATAATCAGAATAAATGAATAAAATAATAATAAATTTCAATACATAATAATAATAAAGTAAATAGGAACATAAAATGGAAAATTTACACTTCGTAGCCCAAAAACCACGCGCTCACAAGCTCTTTAGTCCATACTGTGCCAAAATTATCATTACATATTTATATAAATATGATATTATATATATATATATACATATATATTAATATATATATTATAATATATTAATATATTAATATATATATTAATTAATTAGTTAATTAATAGATAGATAGATAAGGAGAGAGAGAGAGAGAGAAGAGATGGGCGTATCGTGAGAAAGAAATTCGCTAAAGAAAGCCTATTATTATGTTAATATGGCATTAAATGTTAAAAAATTATTTTATTTGTAAAGTTCACCAAACCTTAGGGGACATCTGACCCCGTATGTAATATACACATTTGTACATTTATCGGGGCATACATGTGAATTATGTATATTTGTGTATGAGCGATTTGGATGCCGCTATCTAATTATAGTTTACAGAATCTTGATAAAGCCTAAATGCATATATTTAATGAACGGTTTAACGATAAGGTCACATGGGTATGATGCCCCGTTCCTATATCACATCCCTTTAGGGTCTCCTCATTTTCAAAGCTTTTGTTTATTTTTCTATACATGACCTCTTTGACCTCTTTCCCATAGGAGGAGGTCAATTTTTTTTTTGCAGTTTATGAATGCGCCAAAAAATATATACGTATATATGCAAACCCGTTATTTTTTCATAATTGAAATAAAAAACAAAAATTTGAATTTCTGAAAGAAAAAAAAAATTTCTTTGAAAAGGTTAAAAATTTATAATGATGATTTTACAATATTTTTTATTAGCTTTTAGGACCGACGTGGATATTTATTTTCATAAATAATTATTTGGTCTTTTGAGGCACCTTTTTCACATAACACGCCTTCTTAGGGACAGATGTTTTTGGTTTCTGAGAATCTATCTATCTATCTTCTATCTATGCTACTGCATTCTATTACTCTATTATGCTAAATCTATCTATCTATCTATCTATCTATCTCTGGCGTAATTAAAAGTAATCTATCTATCTTTCTATCTATCTATCTATCTATCTTTCTATCTATCTATCTATTATTTTTTACTGTACTTAGTGTACAAATTAAATAAAGACTTAAAAAAGACTATCTATTTTATGTTTATCTATCTATATATCTATCTATCTATCTATCTATCTATCCTATCTATCTATCTTTCTACTATCTTCTTATCTATTATCTCTCTATCTATCTATGCTATCTATCTATCTATCTATACTCTATTCTATCTATCTATCTATCTATCTTAAATGATTTTCAAGCATAGCTTTTTTTCAAAACCAAACACGGTTATTATCCTGTCTCTCTTTCTACAAAATTACCCCAAAAAAAATCAAAATAATAATAATAATAATAATAATTCTTTTTTCCAAAATTGCTATTTGAAGTAAAAGAGCGAGTCATTCCTCAATAATTATTTATGATTGCAGATAAATTCATCATTATTATTTATTATTAATGGCAGAATAAATAAATGAACGGTAATTATTTATTTTGTTAATTGCACTTTGTATAAATTTTGACAGATGTGTCTGTTTCTCTCTGTATGTCTTAATATTGGTCAATTGACAGATGCAATGCGATTGCGGTCGGTGGGGTGCGGTGGCGTGCGGTGGTCGTGCGGTGCGTAGCGGTGCGGTGCGGTGCGGTGTGGTACGGGGTGGTACGGGGTGGTGTAGTGTGGTACGGGGTGGTGTGGTGGGGTGCGGTGCATGGTGCGTTCATTTTAGTAAGGAGCATTACGGCACGGTGTGCGGTTTCACCATCCTGTTGTGGAGAGAGATAAGGTGAAGCGGGAGAGAGATTTTCTGCTCTTGGTGTGGATTTGTGCGGTGCAGAAAATCCAGCGCCGGCAAACCCTAAGCCCCTATGTCTGTCAATGTTTTTCTGTGTGTCTCTTCTTCTTCAGTCTGTCCATTTTGTCTGTTCTTCCGTTTTCTTGTGTGTGTGTGTGTTTTTTTTTCTCCATTAGTCTGTTTTTCCCTTGTCTGTCATTCTCCTTATCTGTCTGGATGTCTAATAACATTCTGACTATCCTCATTTGTGCCTGTCTGTTTGATTTTCCTTCTGTCTGGATATTTGTTTATATTTGTCTGTCTTTTCTCTTTGTCCGATCCCATTTATCTGTTTCATTATCTGTCCATGATTATACTTGTCCGTCCGTTAATTTGCATATTCATTTTTTCTGTCTCTTTGTATATCCCTATTTTTCTGTCTCTTTGTTGGTCTCTGAAAGTCTGCTTCTTGGCTATCTTTATTTATGGTTTATCATTGCTTCTTTATCTCTTCAATTATACTTCTCTGGCTGTCCCATTTTTTCTGTCTCTTTGACTGTTCTTCGTTTACCTGATCATTGTTATCTGGTTCAAGACTTTGATATTGGGTAGTTTGTGTATCTAAACCTTTCATACAATTCTTTATATGTTATATGTTTAATTCCTTGTCTCTTCCTATTTTCCTGTTTCTTTGAGTGCCCGTTTATTATTCATTATAAAATACAGTTTAAGCCCAAAAACATTAAAAGTGTCGTCATCTAACGCAAATTTTGTGGTTGAGAACAGAGGCAGGCCTTCGAAGTGAGAAGGTTAAATTTAGCAGGAAGCACAGATGTTGGAAGAGAGTTCCACAGAACAGTGATTATGAAGAAACAAGCACCACAGCGAACAACAAGCCTAGAGTTGCTAATGTCAACACAAAATCTCACTTGCAGACACTGCAACCTTTGTGCTACGAGAGAGCCGTAAAGGTGGTGGTAAGCGAGTGGTCATCTCTCTCGAGATCTTCCCTCTGTGGTACCTATAGAAAAGAGACAAAGCACCAACATCGTGTTGCAAAGATAGAGGGTCAAGTGAAATGGAAATGTACAGATAACAGTTTATAGACTCTCTCTTGCGCCTTTGTATCCCTCGAACTCTATCCAAAGCCGGTGGAACCAGTGCCCTTCCCATGTATCATGAGAGCAGATACTCAAAGCCCATATACATGGGCGGATGAGACCCTTGTATAGGGGAGTAACTGAGAAAAAAAAGTCTCACAGTCTGAACATATCTCCCAGCTCCTTTGAGGCCGCACTAGCAACCAATCTTAGCTATCTGGGTCTCAGACATGAGCAAAAAGTTAGGGTTAGAGGTAACAAGGTGGTATTCAACGGATTCCAAGTTGATTATAAGCCACGGATGTTCGTAAAGTCTAGAAAAAGCACCCCTACCAAATCTGCCCTTTCAAAAACAAAAGTCGCAACAAAAGGAAAAGCAGAAATAAACAAATAGAGAGATAAAAACATAAGGTGAAATCTGAGATAAAATTATTCAATATTAAAACCTAAATTTAAAGCTTAAATTCTACACAAACTGATTTTCAAAATCATAAATTTTAAACAAACGTACATTTAACTGAAACATACACTCAGCACTCACGCAACCCACCCAACTCTAGAAGTATTAGTAACTACGCAACTACGATATAAACTCTAATATAAATTACCGAAAATATAATTGAACAAATTTTGAATATTTTCAAAATGTTTTATCTGATGCACGTAAAATGCTAAAAGGGATTTGCTCTAATAAAAGAATTAAAATAAATGACTTTAATTATGACCTGCATTAAGTAAATAATAATAAAAAAAAAGATTCAAAAGGTTAAAACTTAAATATATCTTTTAAAAAACTTAAAACTTGGAAGAGCTTTACAGTCTTTAAAAGACTACTATGTATAGTGTCAATTAATAAAACACTTTAATTAAGACAAAACGATGATGAAAAAGAATAAGCACGCACACACACACACACCATCACACACACACACACACACACACACACACACACACACACACACACACACACACACACACACACACAGACTTTAACTAAACACAACACTACATAATAACTATTAAAAAAAAATAAAATAAAATTGAAAATAAATTAGTAAATGAAAAAAATATGTTAATAATAATTTATTATTATTATGCAATTATTAACTATTTAATGTATTATTATTAATAATTCATTATATTATTATTATTATTATTCATTATTTAATATTATTATTATTATTAATTATATTATTATTATTATTATTAATTCATTATTATTATTCTTATTTATTATAATTATTATATTATTATTATTATTATTATTATTATTATTATTATTATTAATTATTATTATTATTATTATTATTATTATTTATTATTATTATTATATTATTAATTATTATTATTATTATTATATATTATTAATTATTTATTATTATTATTATTATTATTATATTACTAATTCAAAATATGATAATTACTAATTAATATAATTTAAATTGCAAATTTAAATAATTAAAATTTTAATTTATAATTCAAACATTTCTTATTTACCTTTCGCTAAATTTTAAAGAAAATAATAAAATTGTAAATAATTTTGTAAATAGTGTTTTAATAATCTTAAAACATAATAATAATAATCAATAATAATAATCAATAATAATAATAATAATAATAATAATAATAATAATTATGATATTAAAATTGATCACGACAAATGTAAAAACTTCAACTAAATATGTTAGATGAAAATCTACTTATCACTTACCAGAATCGGAATCAAATAGTAATTCTTTAGAAATTGATACTCTTTTTGCAGCTTTTGTTGGTGTCTTGTTTTTTGCAGCTGATGTTTTTGTTGTTGCAATTGATTATTCATAATTATTATTATTATTATTATTATTATTATTATTAATTTTATCTTTTTATTATTATTAATTATTATTAATATTATCTATTATTATTAATTTGTTATTATTATCTATTATTTTGTTTGTATTATTTAAAATCTTAAGGTTTTAATTATTTTTAAGCTCATTATTATTAAATGTAATTCGGGTTTCAAAGGACACAATTCTGTGTTGCAATTAGTAGACCCATTTCACATACTAGGGAAATTAATTTTTGGTTATTATAATGGATTGATGTATACACATTGTAAAATCATTTGACAATATACATATAAAAATTTATGTCTCTTTTTTATTCATAACTAAATTGGTATTTTCTATGTTGCTGAATAAATTGTTTTTAGAATTGAATTGAATATCTATTCATTTATTATTATTCATTATTCACTTATTATTATTATTATTTAAATTAATTACTTATCATTATTATTATTTATTTTTATTATTATTATTATTATTCACTAGTATTATTAATTATTATTTATTATTATTTTTAATATATTATTATATATTATTATTATTATTATTCAACTATCTATTTTATTATTAATTATTATATATTATTATTTTATTATTATTATTATTATTATTATTATTATTATTATTATTATTATTATTATTATATTTATTATTATTATTATTATTATTATTATTATTATTATTATTATTATTATTATTATTATTATTATTATTATTATTATTATTATTATTAATTATTTATTTTATTATTATTTATTATTATTTATTATTATTCATCACTTATGTATTATTATTATTATTTATTAGTATTTACTATTTCTGTTATTATTATTAAGTAGTAGTTGTAAAGTACCTGTAATAATGAAAACAGTCTCAAATGAATTTAGTGGTTTAGAAAATATTTTGAAAAGGAAAATTCAAAAATTCCTGAAGAAAATATTTAGATATCTTGCCAAAATGATAAAAAATAATAATTTAAATAGAAAAATTAAAAGATCTTAGAGTCCTGGTAGAAAAAAATCTGGGGAACAAGGTGAATGAGGCTGTTATCTTAACTTTAAACCCAATTCTTTAGAAAAAAAAAATCTGAGGGATCTGGTGAAAGAGGCTGATCTTTTGACTCTGAGCTTTAGTTTCGCAAATTGCATCGTCATCCGTAAAACTGAAGAATGGCTGCGGAAAAAAGGGAAGAATGATGTCTTCTTGATTGACAATATCTGGTGTTATTTGGGAGAAAGAAATTTCATGCACTTCTTTCAGACGCGATAAATATTATAACTGTGACCTTTTCTTCAATGTAAAAAATTGCAGTTAACGAACGAAATGATCCCCTTGAATTCCAACATAATAGTTGCTATTTCTTTGAT
>JABUQX010118710.1:7500-10000 GCA_015478945.1 Trachelipus rathkii | reverse complement strand
ATTATATCCCAACCCCGGTAGTATATATATATATATACTATATATAATATAGTAATGATAGTAGTATGAACCCTCCCCTTATATAATCTTATAGGGTACTATATATATTAGGTATAGTGACCTATACTAGGTCACCAAAACTTTGCTCATGATTATTATATAGTATTATATATAAATATATTATATATTATTTTATTATTGGCTAATCAATATTAGATCTTACATACATATAAATTAATATAGTACTATAATCATTACCAAAGTTTCTAGTGTGTGAGATTTGATTTTTTTATGTTAGATAAATGTACACATATATAAAAGGTATATTATATATAATATATATATATATCTGGCTCAATCGGTAGATAACAGGTTAACCTTACCAGTCTCCGGCAACGTCGGAAAAGGCACATTGAAGAAAGGAACCAACACCGGAGAAATCACTCTTGAATTCGGTGACAATACTCTTACTGAGGTATTATTATTATCATTATTATTATTATTATATAACGATTATTTTAAAAAAGTGATATATATGAAAGTGCGAGAAATATTCAATATATATAATACGAGGGTCACTCTTATATCTTTCGCTTATTGTAAAGTATTACTACATAAGTATATAATAAGTACCACTTACATTCATTGATAATATAGCTTATAGACGATACAGTGATTAATTATTATTATATCGATAGAATTATTTTACTAAGATAGTTTAAACATCGCTGTCTTAAACTTAGTTTAATTAAGTTTTATATTAAAGTAGGTATTTGTATAATTAATTGCAGAAATATTTTAAATTGAAATGTACTATGAGATATATTGTGTAATAATGATCACTAAGCTAATTAAATTGATTTATATATCATCTTAATATTATAAAAATGACCTTGGAGAGTAACACTCCGAAAATCTTCTCCTATTCAATGTCATCTATATAAATTAATCATTTCGTGTTTTATTATCTCTCTCGAAAAGGAAAAAATAATTCGACCAAAATATTCGTTTTTTAAAATTTAAAATTAAAAAATTTTCCTTTGTAATTACATTGATCCTTGATTTATTTTTTGGTCTTTGTTGTTATTATCTTTTTAATATAAACTATTAAATTTGATTATCATTACAAGACAAACATCTATTAGAGGATTTTGACTTTGTTGATAAGATGAAGAAAAGATGAATTTCTTGAGTAAAAAAAATATATTATTAAAATACACTCATAAAAATAACTGTGCTTTTGAAAATATTAAATAAAATTATGAGCTATAATATACAATTAAGGATTCACAATATAGAATTCTCTAGAACGATTATATTTATGGATAGATGGAGTATTTTGACATAGTATGTACTTCTATATAGATATTAATTAGAGCCGTTATCAGATAATATATATTACATATTGTATATATTTATTATTAATATATTGAATTGAGTCTATAAAAACTAGATATATATATATAGTAAGCTTATTAATAATAATATCTTACTAATAGTTATTCGTATATATATATTATATATAATTATATGTATAGAATTTTATTAATAAGCAAATACCCAATTAAGATATAGATCATTGCAACCAGCATAGTATAAGATAAAAATTATATCAAAACGAGAATGCAGTTTAAAATATAAAATTACGCTCACGAAAATCGCTAAAAAGTCGCTAAAGGCGACAAAAAATTCGATTCAGTTTATAAAAATCACGAAATGGGTTTGACGACATTCATGGAAAAACGTGCACGTGACACTCGTTTTATATAATCGATTTTGCTTATTCAGTAATTTATTTTATTTTAATTTAACATTTTTTATTTTTAAAATTTCGTTAATTTAATATTATTGTTATTTAAAAATAAAAATAAATAATTATAAATAAAATTTATATATAAAAAAAATTGTTTTGACAAATATGACGAAAGATTGAAATGACAAAATTATCTCGAGATACTCGGAAAGATTGAAACAATGACAGATGTTATAAAAATCTCAGTGTGTGCAGGAAAAAAAATTTTATTATTGAATTAATTTTGTTATATTTATAATATATGTGATTTTGGTATTATTAATATCCACTTATTCATTAGTTAATTAAACTCCTATTTCTATGTGATTTTGGTTAATTATTTTTTTTATAAATATTTATTATTAATAATTATTATTTTTTCTTTTAAATTTATTTAGTTTTTTAAAATTAAACTTCTTTGTTAATTAGTTAATTAATAATTATTATTATTAATTAATTATTTATTATAAATTGATAATTAATTATTATTAATTATTAATCAATTTTTTTTGATATATTTATTAATTAATAATTTATCTATATATATTGTTAAAATTTTATAATTAGAAAAGTGTTTTGCCTCATTAATTATAAATTAATAATTAATTATATTTATTAATTATTTATATTATTATTAATTAATTATTTATTATTATTAATTAATTATTTATTAATTAGTAATTAATTAATTATTTATTATTAATTATT
>JABUQX010118710.1:0-5000 GCA_015478945.1 Trachelipus rathkii | reverse complement strand
TAATATATTATTATATATGATTATTTAATTATTATTATTGATTATTATTATTATTATATGATCATTTTATTATATATATGTTATATTATTATTATTACTGTAATATATTTATTAAATATATTATTATTGTATTATTATTATTCTTATTATTATTATTTTTTATCTTATTATTTATTTTACATTTTATTATTGATATTATTATTATTATTTTATTATGTGTAAAATGTTCTGGTCTAAATATGAACATGTAACGGTTATTTAATAGGTCTTCATTTTCGAAGCGATTTAACAAGTTTAAATACCCACTTCTTCATAAAATGTAGAACTAGCAAACCAACCTTTAATGTACGGAAATAATAATAATAATAATTATATCATTATCATAATTAGAATAATAATTAATAATAAATCAAATAAATAAAATAGATAATAATAATAATAATAATAATAAATAATAATAATAATAATAATAATAATAATAATAATAATAATAATAATAATAATAATAATAATAATAATAATAATAATAATAATAATAACAATTAAAAAAATAAATAATAATATTAAATAATAATAATAATAATAATAATAATAATCAATAACAATTAATAAATAAATAAATATAAATAAATTATAATATAAATAAATAAATAAATAAATAAATAAGAAAATAAATAAATAAATAAATAAATTGATAAATTAATAAATTTATAAATAATATAAAATAATAATGAAAGTAAATAAATAAATATATAAATAATGAAATAAAATAAAAAATGATAAAATAAAAATAAAAATATATTTTGATTTATATTCTAGAAGCCAATGTCTGGATTTTTTCTAGGTATTCGATTGACACACCTGTTAACCAATCAGGTGACAGGGTGAATGACATCAGACGGATGTCATCAGATGACGTCACGTAAGATGTAAGGCGTATATCTTCGATATATTGTCTGTTTATTAATTTATTTATTATTTATTATTTATTTATATTTTATTATTATTTATTTATATCTTTCAAAATTTATTCATGCATTTAATATATTGAATTTAATTATTATATTTAATTTTATTATTATTATTATTATTTTAGGTATTATTATATTGATTATTATAGAAATTTATATATAGGTCCGTTTTGGGATTATTTATTATATAATTATTTTTATTTTATTATTATTTTATTATTTTTATTATTTTATTATTATTATCTATTATTAATTTATTCTTATTGTTATTTTATTATTATTTAAAATTTTTATTATATGTATATATTATGATTTATTATTAATTTAGTATTATTATTTATATATTATGTAGTTATTATTGCGTCAAGTATAGTAAGTAGTAGTAGTCAAGGTAGTAGTAGTAGTAGTAGTAGTAGTTGTAGTAGTAGTAGTAGTAGTACAAAACCAATGTTATATAAAAAAAAAAGTTCAAAACGTATCAAAAATATGCATCATTTTTCCAATTGTCGAAATATGCATTAAAATGTGCCAAAGTATGGATCGAAAAAATAATGGTTACCAAACTGATGTTACCAAACTCTGTACCAAAAAAAATAAATTTTGAATTTGAAATAACAATTTTCATCCATGAAACTTTAATTGTTGTATTGTAATTATAATGTTATTATAGACTAGATCAATATTATATATTAATAATAGGGTATTAGATAAGAATGTACAAAATTAGCTAAATGTTACAAGATGTACTACATACATGTAGTACACATCGTTGGGTGCCATAATTTCAATTATAATTTAATTTTCTTAGTGATAGCTACTTATTTATTTAGTTCATTATTTTTAGTTATTAATTGAAAATATCGGCCTCAAATTAATGTAGATAGTAGAGTTCTAACGTTAATTGAACGAAACAGTAATTACGATGCAATTCTAGAGTATAACCCATCATATTGGTGTCCCTATCTTAGTTACCTGATTGTCGTTTATCTGCACTACTACTACAAATAGAACTTAGTGATATGGTGACTAACACATCCGCGTATGCAACTAGTACTATTGCACAGTTTGGAATGCTATTGGGTATAATTACTATCTATACCTTACCCTATTATGGATTATCTTAATTTAAAGTGACACGCACACCTCAGGTAACTGCACCACCCGGAGATGCATTGTTTACGCGTTAAAATGCAAATTAAATATTATAATGTATGTGCCTCACCACGTATCTAGAGGTCTCTCACTCACTCTCTATTGCTGAAAAAAGATTTCTCCTGTTCTGACCAAACCCTACAATAAACCCATTACGTGTAAGTGTGTAAAGTGTCTATAAACAACTGCTAAAAAGGAGGCTTTCTCCCGCAATTCATTCTTGCAATCGGATTATCCATAATAGTAGGTTCATAGTTTTCTATAGTGAATAAACCGTGCTAATACTGTTCGACTTTATTCACGTACGTGTGAAGATTATCTAAACTCAATTATAGTGTCCGTGTATTGCAATATCCAATATATGATTAATTACTTCAAATGGGTTTTAATATCAAGCCTATTTGAGTGGCTTGGACTCTGGGATGTAGCCAAAATTAGAGTATTAAAACCCCTTTATTATCTTACTTCTTATAGGATGCTGATCTCTGCTCATCTATTGCTCGCTCTCATACGTCATCTATTATCTTACTCTTCAGGTTCTCTTCTCTCTAATAATAGTTATATAACGTGATTAAATATATTTATATAGGAGGCTATATTAGAGATATAAGTTATTAATAGGTAGTTTATATGTATATGACTATATAATATTTATATATTATAATGATATATATATTTATATTATATAACTATATATTAATATAAATATAGATTATATATGTTGCGCAATTTTAGTTATTTATGCAAATTTGTATTATTATATCCTATATTAATTCAGGGTATGAAAGTTTGATTATAATTTAATTTAAATATTTAGAATATAATATAAATATTATTAAATATATATATATAATATTAATTAATTATTATAATATATATATATTAATTTATATATATTAATCTTATTAATAGTTATTAATATTATATTAATTAATATAATATTATGATTAATATATATATATTATGTTATATTAATATTATAATTATATATTGATAATTTTCTTAAGTGAGGGTACAATTTAATAATTTTATATATAAGCTTGATTATATTGCAAGGAGTATTATATATATTATTGAGTGAGAGCTGATCATAATAATACCATTTAATAACTACTCTATATACTATTAATATTACAAATATTACTTGTGAATATAATATATATATGTTATATTATTAATACAATATAATTATATAATATACTGTGCATAATTAAATATAAATTTCAATATTTATAATTATTTTTATAGATTAATATTAAGGAAATTGAAATTATGTATGGAGTAGAGATAATATATATATAGATATAGGATATTAAATTATAATAATTAAAATGATGATATTAAATTAAATTTTAGTATTATATATATATATCTTTTGAAGATATTAATTATTATTTATATAATATTTTATAATTCAGCATAAGCTCAACAAAATAGACTTATGGAAACATTTTAAATTATATTTTTTATATACGAATATAAATGACACGTTACTCGCAAAATATGATTTAGAGATGAGCAAATATAGAGAAATCTTATTAGTATGAATTCCAGATAATAAGGTAATAAACAGTAAAACCTTAGAGGGCATTAATATAATGAATCGTTATACTTTTGATTTGAAACAATTCTGTCCAGCCCTATAGCATTTGTATAATAAAAAATAAATATACCAAATTTTAATAATTATAGTAATTATATTAATGAATATCATTATTATTATTACATCAAAATTTAATAACTATATATATCTAATCTTATAATATATGAGAATTATTTATAGCTAGATGAATCTATATATACTTTATATATATTTAATCTATAATACTACAATATTATCATACTATAGTATACTAATTATTTGAGGAGAGAAAAATGTGAGTTTAGTATGTTATATTGAAATATTAATGTATATATAAAATCCGCTTGAGGACGCATATTTAATATTAAATCATATTATATACAACTTATTAGCGATAGGTTGTCTAATGTAATTACAAGAAAGCAACGCTTTGTTTTATTTACGCTACTCACCGGACGAGAAACCGGTTCCAAGTAATTTAGTATGCAACAGAGAAAATTTACAATTCTGATTGCTCTCTCCAAGGATAATAGTAGAACTTAGTCTCTAACTTATAATGTTGCACTTATAAATATAATATAATATATACACGATATACACGATCACAATTAATTTATTCGAGTTGATATAAAATAATATTATATTATGCATAATTCGATGATAACGAAAATGTATTTTGTGTTAGCCCCTATAGAGGGATAACTCTAGAGTAGTAACAGATTCTCAATTTGATCTTATATTGTCTTATTAAGAATAATCATAAGATTGTTGTTACCAATATTATATGAATTAATTATTAATCTGGTAAAAGAATCTATCTTCTGTCTATAATTAAAAAATTTATCTCTACTTATATCTTCTTATCTACCTCTCTCTTCTTCTCATTCATACTCCTTGTAAACTCAATATCTCTATTATCTTACGACCTATATTCTCTAACTCTTCTTCTCATGCTTTCAAATCTCACTCTCTCACTTAACTTCTAACTAATTAATAATATCTGTCCAATAACCTCTTAAATACCTCCAATAACCTTCAAACACATCTAAATCACTCCAGATAAGTGAATACATACTGCGCTGAAATACTTTAAGTCTAGTGCTAATTACCCTCAATAATTAACTTATTCTATCTTATCTAAGTATATCCGTTTTGTTATCTCATATTCATATATATATATTAATATATATAATATTATTATAAATTAATATATAATAATATAATAATTTAATATTATATATATGATTAATTATATATATATTATATATATTATATAATATATATAATATATATAT
>JABUQX010118709.1:0-14501 GCA_015478945.1 Trachelipus rathkii | reverse complement strand
GATGTTTAGTGTCTATGGGGAGGTTGGGGGTGACTTATGCAGAGGCAAGTGAGGACCACTTCTTGGTGATGGTTGCAGCCATGGACTGAATGCCACACTCCATTTTTAAAAAAAAAATTAAAATTTCAAAACTTTGATTAGATTTTGTCTAAATTATTTTGAAGGGAATTTGTCAGAGAAATCTTTTCTTTTTGTTTTATAGATTACTAATTATTTGAAATATTGCAATAAATAAATATTAAAATAAATATTAAAATGGACATCAAAAATGAAATTGAAATAAAGGAGGAAGAATTGGACCCAATTGACCAAGATAATTGTTTTTATCAGAAAGATTCTCAGGTGATTATATATATATATATATATATATATATATATATATATATATATTATATTATATAATATATATTATATATATAATATTATAATATTATATATATATATATATATATATATATATATAATATATATTATATATATATTATATATAATATATATATATATATATATATATATATATATATATATGATATATATATATATATATATGCTAATCTCTATCTACTGGCGTTCAATCATCTTTAAATAGATAATACTAGTCCTGTAATTAGTGTTGTTTTAATTCCATTTCTTTCATAAATCATTAGTTAAGTTTGCATGTTCATTTTAATTAAGAACTCTTGTGACTTTTTAATCTTAATTTCAATAGCAATTTTTTATATCAAAGTACAGGAACTCTAAATCCATTTTAATTAAATTTTAGATTAACAATAAAACAATATTTACAATATTCCCTCTAATATGAATCCAAGACTCGATAGGCAACATTGGCCTTAAAAAAAAAAAAAAGGTTTTTATCTACATTGAGTGCACATTTTAAAAACCAAACTGACCAAAGAATGCTCACATCTGGTTGCATCCAGTCCTGCTTCTCTCTCTTTAGATTCTCCCAACAAAAATCTTCCTGAATCCGAATCTTCTTGTTTAGCAAACTTCTATTGTGATCATCATCTTAAGACTGTCAAAAGTTTGGGAGAATGAAAATGACATCTGCTTCAGTTAACTTAAGATGGAGAAGAAGGTTTTATGCTAATCAATGGATAGAGAAATCTCTCTTAATCTTTTTAAATAAGTATGAGTTAAGATTCCATTTGGTTCTCATCTTTTTTGAAGAATGGAGAAGGGTTTTTAGCATTTAATATAAAAGATATTCTAATGAACATCTCAAGTCAGCTATTTTTGACCTTGTGTACTCAAAATTATTTTAGAATTAAAATTAAAACTAATGAATAAATAAACATTGTTAATTTTTCAATGATATTAGGTTTAACAGTAGTATTGATTAATTGTTTTGTTTCCAAACAACACTGAAAACAGATTTATCAGTAGTATTCCATGTTTAAATATATGCCAAGTACAAATACCTTTAGTTTCCCTTTGACACTATTATGCCTCCCTTTTTTATTTGAACTTTTTTTTTATCTTTAAATTCTTTTAAATTTTTTAACCTATTAACTTATTTTTTGGACTATTTTGTCCAATCTGAAGGACAGATTTTTAGGCCTTTAATAAAAACTTTTGTAAATTGATTTTTTTATTCATTTAAAATTAACATCTTAATTAAAGTGTTTTCCTGACATGAAATTTAACTTTTTAGAGATAGACAAATCCTTCAACCTAAACAGCTCTATTACATTTATTCATCTTCATCCATTTCATCATTTTGTTTGTGCATTTTTGAGTTTTCAATTAGATTGTGTTTAATCAAAACATATAATTTAAAGTGTTTGTCATTATAAAATATAATATATATATATATATATATATATATATATATATATATATATATATATATATATATATATATATATATATATATATATATATATATATATATTATATATATATATTGATATTACGGTATTATATAATATATATATATATTATATATATAATATATAATATATAATTAATATATATATATACATTTCTTCAGACAGAGACAACAGAAATTCCACATATAAAATTTTCCACGATCGCCACTCTTTTCAAAAAGAGAATCAAAATCATAAACTGAGCCACTTTTTAATATAAATGTCCTTAGTTACGATCAATACTTTCTTTAATAACAGTCCTAGTCACGTTCGACACTTTCTTTCCAGTGTTTCTTCTTCTGCAGAATTACACCGATGGGGTGTTACCAATTTCCCCTTTACACGAAGATGCAGGTCAAATAGTATTGACAGAGAAATTGTGGAGAAGAGCTTTCTATCATCTCAAGAAAATAACAGCAAGACATCAAGGGAGAGAGAGGAAGTAGCAGGTCATAAATGAGACTCTCGTTAAGCTTTAATTTTACTAAAAATAACTTTATCTTCATCAAATGTCATATATCAATATAAATAATTAGATATCCTTTTTCTTCAATAAAACATAGTCAACATAAATACATTTCATTTTCCTTGTAAAATAAAGATGTGTTATTATTCATTGTCATAACCTTAATTTCTAATTTTATACATATATTCTTCTTGTAAGTAAAATATAACAAAATATATATTATCTCGTAGAAAAAATACAAAAGCTTGAGTAAATAATATAATTGAGTAGAATGAGAGCATTTGGGGAGAGAGTTAAACATGGAATCGATACTCACAGTAAATGAGGATCAAAATAAATTTTGAAATAGAAATAATATATTGGAAACGTTTGGAAATCAAGAAAAAATATCTTCACGAAGTTTTATAAATAAATAATTAATTCTTCAGGACAGGATTTCACCAATAAAACAGTTTATTCGTTGGGAGGAAGGTGAAAGTTTAAGACAAACTCATTTTGAATATATATTTAAAACATACAAAAATTCTCACTTTGCTAGGAGAATAAATTAACTTTCTAAGAAAACTTCACTTCACAGAATATCAATGTTAAAATAATAAGTCACTTCACATTTAAGAAATAAATTTCACAGTACCGTAGCCTCTCAATCGGCTAAACAACAGAATTTAACTCTCCACTCCTCAAGTCAACAATACGTCTGACTCCATCAACTTGCTCCCAAAGACTACTCACTATTCATCTGCGCTTGCAACTATATACGATTCTCGTTGCAAACTCTACTCTAAATGTAAACATAAAAAAATACTTACTGACATTTTCTTTGTTTTTTCTAGGAATTCTAACTGAGCTAATGTCTTATTACAAAAGTAATACATTGGAACGGTATAGAAAACTCTCCCCTTCCTAGCTAAAGACATTCTTAAGAATAAGAATTACTACTCGTTTGAACACAAATGAGCTACATAAAAAACAAAAGGAATAAATACTATTATAGACATTTTATTTACATAAATATGAACTAATAAATAATATATTATCATAAAAAAAAAAAAATATTTTTCTCAATTCTCTTCCCGACTCACCGAAAATCTTTTTCCATATTATGGATTTATGTACAGGACTGTCAAGGGTTCTTATGATAAAATAGATAAAAAAAAAATATAATATATACATACTATAAACACTTCTTTACATTCCATCCAACCATTTACTTAAATGTAACCAAGTTAGAACAGAATATAGGAACAAGAACAGAATACCCTTGAACAAGAAAACATTACTCTGAAAAAGACATTATTTCGGTCATGAGAACAAGAAGGAAGATTGAGCGAATCATCATTACGAGGTGTACTATGCATAGGCAATAATTTTCTACTTGAACGAAGAATTTTAGGAGATTGTACCCTAGGACCTCGGTAATGCTGATGTGGATGATAACTTTCATCGGAATGATCGGAACTATCGAAATGATCAGATTCTGACCTTGACCTATTCGAACTTATATTATTTGAACTTTCATTTGAATCACGAAAACCTGAAAACGGAGAATTCGTAGTACTTTCGGAATTAAAAGTTTGATCATTTTGACTGTTTTGTACTTTAGAATTTGAAAGATTTGGAATGGAATTCCTTTTTATAGGATCTCTAAACGACGGATTTGAATAATTTGAATCATTATTCGGAGGAACATCATTAGGAACTTTATGCAAATTTCGTGTGTATTGATTTGGAAAAATGACATTTTCAACTTCATCTTCTGACTCATCACACGAATCTATCTGTTCGTTACCATCATTTTTATCCTTATTAAAATAAACCTTTTTAGAATACTTAAGATTAGGAGAAGAAGACTTATGATTTACAGGGGGATTATCATTTATAATCGGCTCTGCCACGACCTTAAAATTATCACTATGTACAGCGATTTCGCGACCAGAGTTAAGACATTGTAATATAAAACGATTACGCCCTAGAATCCCTATAACTCGGTACGGACCTTGCCAGCGCTTCGCGAGTTTCTTAGGCAGACCAACAGGTTTTATAGCTAAAATATACACTCTACAACCTATCTCTATGTTTCTTTCTAAAGCTTTATTACGTTGTCTATTTACAAATTTTTGAGTTTCATTCTCCAAATTTTCTTTTGCGATTTCACGAATAAGATTAGTTCTAATGGTAAGATCTCTAAGATCTTCATGAGTAGGACAATATTCCTTGTCAGGATGAGAAAATGGGGTGATATAATTATCTATATCGTACGGCAATTTTTTGCAGTATCCGTGCAAGACGTAGTGCGGAGTTTCGCCTATTGTTTCATTAAAAGAAGAATTTATACAAAGTTGAACAAAAGGAAGAAAAGATACCCAGTCATCACCTTTCTTATTTATATAGTGACGCAGATAGTTTTCTGATTTTTGTAAGTTCGTCCATTTGCCACCATGCTGTTGGCGTGAAGAGGCTCCAAAATGCTGATTCTCATTACTTTTATTAATCTTCCATAATTTACACAATTTGTTTAAAGGGAAAGAAAGAAAGGACACATACTTCCATAAGCCATTGTCACGAGCAACTGAGGGGACAGCTAGGCCTTACGATTGATTCTACGGTAACAAAAGCGTTTGCAATATGAACACCGCTACGTGAGGGGATTGGACAAAGTTCTACATACCTTGTCAAGGAGTCCTTGAAAACCAAAATATACTTTGCTCCAGTCTGTCTACAAGTCGGAAGTGGACCTAAGATATCAGTATGAATTCTACTGAACGGAGCATAAGGAATTGGATACTTGAAAATGGGGGCTCGTTTTGGGATGTTCCCCTTAACATTTAAACATGACGGGCATTCTCTGCAAAACTGAAAAACCAATTTGGACATATTTGGAAATATGTACCTTTCTTTTATTCTTTTCTCTGTTCTGATATGTCCTAAATGACCAGAACCCAGAGCGCAATGATTAATATTAAGAACAGTATACACCAATGATTCAGGAATTTCAATTAAATATTTCATTTCTTTTGTGACGTAATATAAAATATCTTTTATATAAGCATGGGGAAAACAAAAAGTATTACCGTTTTCCTTTATAAATTTGATAATCGGACCAAGTCTGGGACATTTCTCTTGTTCAGACTTCAAAACATCGGACGTGAGATTAAATAATTTCTTATTTTCAATAAGAGAAGCAACATTGAAAACTGTACTATCAGAGACAAGAGGGGGGGGGGGATTACGAGAAAAGTAGTCTGCACAGACATTCTTTCTTCCCTCAATATATACAAACTCAGGATTAAAATCATTCACCTTAATAGCCCACCTTGCTAATTTGTGATTCAAATCCTTATTTTTAAAAATTGATATAAGAGGTTTATGATCTGTGAAAATTTTAATCTGATAACCATAAACAATATTTCTAAACTTATTAAGTGCCCACGTTACAGCCAACGATTCCAACTCTATAGTGGAGTAATTTCTTTCTGCCTTGCTAAGCATTCTTGACGCGAAAGAAACGGGTTTATCATTTCCATTAGAATCTTTTTGAGCTAATACCGCTCCGAGACCTACAATACTAGCATCTGTTGATATCAAAAACTCTTTAGAAAAATCTGGAAATTGTAGAATCGGTTCTACGATAAGCTTCTGTTTGAGGGTGTCAAAAGCTTTTTGTTGCTCAAAAGACCACACAAACGGGACATTCTTTCGAAATAAAGAAGTAATTGGATGAGCTATAACACTAAACATGGGGACTAAGTTTCGGAAATAAGATGTAAATCCAATAAAAGAACGCGCGGATGAAACATCTGTGGGTATAGGAAAACTTTTTAAGGCTTGAAGCTTGGTTGGATCAGCTGATAATCCTTTGGAACTTATAAGAAAACCAAGATATACTAAAGAACGTTTAAAAAAGTTTGCTTTTTCCAACTTCACTTTCAATTTTGCATTTCTAAGTGCTTTGAATACAAGATTAAGACTTTCATAATGTGAATTTATGTCTTTCGAAAATACAATAATGTCATCTAAATATATCAGAGCATGAATACCTAATAAATGTGACAAAGAAGCTTCCATTACTTTACAAAAAATATTGGGTGCTGTGCGGATTCCCATTGGTAAAACTCGAGGTTGATAAAGACCTCTATGAGTCGAGAAAGCAAGATAAGGACGACTTTCTGCCGAGACTTCTATATTATAATAACCATTTAATAAATCCAAAGAACTATAAACGTTAGATTGGCCTAGTTTAGACAATGTGTCATCAATCCTAGGAATAGGAAACTGAATAGGAATTATATATTTGTTGAGTTTCCTATAATCTAAAACAATACGAGGTCGAGCACTATTTCGTTTTGGAATCACCAGTAGGGGACTACTGTGCAGAGAATTAGAAGGTTCAATGTATTGTTTCAGTATACAGTCATTAACCCATTCGTCTATATCTGCTTGAAACTTGTGAGGTAGATTATAATTTGCAGTGAAAATATAACGGGGGGAATCAGGGGTTAATTCGAGCTTAAATTTTCCATAAGGACATACGTCTACCTTATCATTACTTAAAGCTACCACATCCTTATGTGCTATGAGAAAATCGAGAATTTGTTCTAATTGTGAACCATCCTGAAGCACTATTAAATCAGCTTCCTTGGTTGATTTAGACAAAAGAATCTCTTTATATACATTACGAAGTTCAGAATCTGAAAGACCTAAAGATGAATCTATTTTATTTACACTCGAGCAACTGCTCCTAAATGCGAGAGAATTTGCCTTTGAAACAACAAAATTTTTATCAAGAACGATCGGAGTTGAACTAGAATTAATACAGTTTATTAAAATAGTACCCTCATTTACCCTACTTAAAACGTCTCCAAACAATATATTTGAAACACAATTTTTCTCTGACACGAGATATGTATTTTCCGGAGGAGATGTTCCGGCTTTAGAAATGACATTCACGGATAATATTGCTTGAGAATAAGCATTAAACGTAACCTTATCTGGTAAAGATAAATCATAGCTTTGCTCATCAAATATACAAAGTTCATGTGTAAAAGAATCATCCTCAAAATTAAGATGAGGCAAATTTGAAAAAGAATTTGCAGTATTGACTTTAACATCGTCAGAAACATCATGTGATTTATTGTTATTCATAGAATTAAAACTTGTTTTCGGATCGTGAATCAACGGATCCCATACAGAAATAGAAGTTTTTGAGAAACCTGTTTTACCATCTAAAAATAAATATTCATTACGAAAATCGAATACAGCAGGAATAACACCTAACACATCAGTACCTAAAAGCATCTGACCTTTAAAAACACAATCATTATCTACAACAATGAGATGAATATTGAATAACTGATCATTTAAAATCAACTGAAGTTTCACCCTTCCCAGATTTCTAATTTCGTTACCCGAAATCGATCTCATAACGATATTGTTATCCTTCAATTTGAGTGGATACAACTTACGAAGTTTCTCAAACACTTGAAAACGTATCAAAGAAATACTACTACCCAAATCTAAAAAAGAAGAAAGCTCATAAATAAACTCGTCTAGGAGACGAGAGTTTGACAGATGGATAATCTTGTTCAAAAAGATCATCATTTACGAAATCTACATTTGACATTTTCGTATTCGGATTTATAAAATTTGTCTCTAAAGGGTTAATAACGACATTTCGAGACATTAAACTCGTTCCCTTTTCCAAAAATTTGAATCATAATATGAATTTGACTTCGACGAAATCGAACTTGAATGCGGACAAACACGGAAATTTGACGTTGTCTTAACTGATTTGAAGGCGGAGAAAATGAACTATTTGAAAAAAATTCATGCCCTTTTGGCTTATTATTCTCATATGTACTACATAAACTTGCAATTGGAACATAATTTGGATCCAAACAACTTACCTTTTCATCAAAACTTTCATTTTCAAAATTTCGATGATGGCTGTGCATTCTTACCACTATTTCTGTTTACGCAATTTCGTTGGGCGCGAAAATTGTATTTTCTGGAATATTATTTTTGAGATTTATTTGAAAATTAATTAGCACCTCTGCTATGTATATTTGTCGAATTATGACAATAATTAACATTCGAGATTACTCTTATTGAAACCATTTGACCTCTGTCAAAGTTTTGAGTCTTGAAGCGATTTTGAACGTACGGAATTTGGGCCCAGTGGGGTTGACTGGGTCTCTAAAATTCCGAACGGAAGAGATTTGAATGATTTGGAGGCCATAATTATTCCTTTGGGCCTCAGAATTGAGTTATACACTTACCGCTATTTAATCCTTCAGAGAGAGAAAGGTTTACCCAAGTAGTTCCCTTGCCACCTACTTTGCGTTCCCACGTGCATTACTTGGTCTGGACATGTGTACAAAAGGGGCGGGGAGAACATTTTTGAATGTCGGCGTTTGGTCCGTGGTTCTCACAGAGACTTACAGAAAAGAAACTTTACGTTAGGTTGATTATTTGATACAGAATGATAAGAATTATTAGAAAAACTTGAAGATTTAGGCATACTTTTCGTATTATAAGCCTGAGAAAATGATTGTTGAGCAGCACCTTTTTCAGCATGCGTAGCATATATTTGAACATTAGAAGTTTGATAAGAGTTTTTACCTGTTGCGGAAGAGATTTTACCATCATTAAGAACATGGTTTTTCTTTAAATAAGCCTGTACCTGTTTAGGTATTGAGTTCTGTATCTCAAATTCCTCGTGTATAATTCGTTGGAGTTGCGGTTTTGTATTAGCATACAAAGTTGAAAACAAAAGTAAACGTCTTTGTTCATCTGTAAATTTGACATCGTGAATTAAAGAAGATGAGTCGATAAATATTTGCAACGCTCTCTGTGCGTCAGTAATGAACTCCGGTAATGATTTATTACTGCTCCATTTAATATTTACGAATTCGTTGAAGGCTTCAAAAGAACTTTTAGAACAAATCGGATTTAAAATGAGTGACAATTCAGTCTTGAAATCTTCCCAAGATTTCGGATTCTTTAATTCCGGGGTTGAATTTATAAGAAAGCCAACGTTACCTTCTCGAATATTCAAAAAAACGAACGTATGTATGTAATTTTTCAATATCAGATTCTATACCTTCGTCCTGAAAATACAATTCTATTGATGAAAACCAATCGCTGAGAGTGATTCCTTTCCAAGAGTTGTCAACAAAACCAATTAATAATGGGATGTTGGGCTTCGAGTGGGAGAGACGGTCTATATTTAAAATAGGTCTAGACATAGTTTGAGAATTATTAAGAACGGAAGAAGAAAAAAGATTTTGACTCGAGTCTCCGGCAATCGGATTTGACTCGTCGATAGGAGTTTTAATGGATTCGTCCTCGTTTATTTTCTATCTTCGTCGTCGGACGGCATAAAAGGAATAAAATATAAAGGAAGAAATATGAAAACTAGGAAAATAATATATTATAAAAAAAAAAAATTTGTAAAATACCAAAAATTTTAACCAGAATAAACTTACTCAAACCAGAAATGTAATATGGATAGATGGAATGTCCAGAAATATCTATTCGTATTTTTGATGAATGTGAAGACTTTCTTAAAAAAATGAATAAAAAAATATATTCTTAATCATAAAATTTAAAAATGATAAATAAATAAATAAACTATTATTAACCTCGACTTATCCTCTTGCAGTATCCAGCATTTTTCTTTCACTCCAAAAATATGGTCAAACTTCTCGGTTGAGTCTTGAAGAATTTCAAAAAAAATATTTTTTTCTTTCTCTTTGTGCTTGCAGTACCTCAAAAATATTAAAAATTATTAATACATATTGAAAAATAATATCAATAATAAAAAAAAAAAAAGAAATGATATATATATATATATATATATATATATATATATATATATATATATATATATATATATATATATATATATATATATATATATATATATATATATATATATATATATAATTGGAGAATTTCTTTTGGGGGTGAAAAAAATAACTCCTTTAACGGCAAAAACTGACGATTTTATGGATGAAATTTTGCCACCCACAACGCACACATACGATAAATTACCTCCCGAAAAATGATACAGCCACACTTTACAAAAAAAAATAATAATAATAATTATTTAATTTTTGAGTTGCACAGATTAATTTCTCTTGCGATTTTTTTTTTTTAGACAGGAAAATTTTTAAGAAAATCCCTCTCATTAAATATTCTTATATTTGGGAAAATTAAATGAGTAATCCTTCACATGTACTACATTCGTTAGTAAATGTACAGGAAAAAAAAATAAATAATCCTCTTCTATCTCTTATATCCCAAAAGAGATTGATCATCTATTGCGTAGCATACCTTTATCTGCGTTATATAATATATATATATATATATATATATATATATATATATATATATATATATATATATATATATATATATATATATATATATATATATATATATTTAAAATATGAATAGGAAATTCAAATATATATATCGAAAAATATAAAAATATATTTTTGTATATATATATATATAAGAAACAAGTTTTGAAAAAATTTTCAGCTTACAAAAAATATTAATAGTATTTTTAATATATAAGCCTAATAAAGAAAATGCGTCATTACAATTCTGACAGATGATTTCAAACACAACAGCTGCAGAGTAATTGAGTGCGAAAATCTACTCTCGAACTTTCTACCTTCTGTTTCAGTGTATGAAAAAAATAATGAAGCAAATATTTTCACATTAAAATATTTGACAGCAAAAAAATAAATACGCCAATTCTACTACTTTTTTGTTTCCAAACACGTATTTAAGAATGTATTTATATTTAAAATTTTAAATATAAATAAATATAAATATTTAAATGGTTGAATATTATGAGACAGACATCTGATTAAGGAGATCTGTTTCGAGGCTAGCATTCACAATCTTGTGACGTCAGCAGGAAGATGATGCGTCGACCAATAGAAATCGAACTTTTAACTTATAACTAAATATATATAATATAATATATTTAATTATTTAAAATGTATTATTTATACTTTTATTTATAAATATATAAGAAAATAAATTATTTTATAAAATATTTTTAATATTTTACCAAATATTTAATCATAAAAATAATAACTACACTTACAGAAATTTTGAGAAAACTTTTTATTTTTACCTCAATTTAGGCAACAAACCCAATTATTCCAGCAAAAATCTTCTGGTAAACCATATGAATAATGTCGGAGAATTTTGAAGAATCTCGAAGATCAATTGAAGAATCCAATATGAAGAAATATTTCGTAGCTTCCTGACAATCTTCAGACAGCATACAATCCAAGATGGCTGACTTTTCTTCAGACAGAGACAACAGAAATTCCACATATAAAATTTTTCCACGATCGCCACTCTTTTCAAAAAGAGAATCAAAATCATAAACTGAGCCACTTTTAATATAAATGTCCTTAGTTACGATCAATACTTTCTTTAATAACAGTCCTAGTCACGTTCGACACTTTCTTTCCAGTGTTTCTTCTTCTGCAGAATTACACCGATGGGGTGTTACCAATTTCCCCTTTACACGAAGATGCAGGTCAAATAGTATTGACAGAGAAATTGTGGAGAAGAGCTTTCTATCATCTCAAGAAAATAACAGCAAGACATCAAGGGAGAGAGAGGAAGTAGCAGGTCATAAATGAGACTCTCGTTAAGCTTTAATTTTACTAAAAATAACTTTATCTTCATCAAATGTCATATATCAATATAAATAATTAGATATCCTTTTTCTTTAATAAAACATAGTCAACATAAATACATTTCATTTTCCTTGTAAAATAAATATGTGTTATTATTCATTGTCATAACCTTAATTTCTAATTTTATACATATATTCTTCTTGTAAGTAAAATATAACAAAATATATATTATCTCGTAGAAAAAATACAAAAGTTGAGTAAATAATATATTCGTAGAATGAGAGCATTTGAGGAGAGAGTTAACATGGAATCGATACTCACAGTATATTAGTCTTTAAATAAATATTGAAACAGCATTTATTGAGCGTTTCTTCACAAAAAGTAAACTATACAAGAAGTTAAAAAATAAATAACTATTCTGAATAGATTTCTAATAACAGTTTATGGATTGAGTACATTAATACACTTTATAGAGACAAATAAATATTTCTTCAAATCCTTTCAAATATAAATAATTCTCACTTGCTAGAGAAATAAATAACTTCTAAGAAAACTTCACTTCACAGAATATCAATGTTAAAATAATAAGTCACTTCACATTTAAGAAATAAATTTCACAGTACCGTAGCCTCTCAATCGGCTAAACAACAGAATTTAACTCTCCTCTCCTCAAGTCAACAATACGTCTGACTCCATCAACTTGCTCCCAAAGACTACTCACTATTCATCTGCGCTTGCAACTATATACGATTCTCGTTGCAAACTCTACTCTAAATGTAAACATAAAATACTACTGACATTTCTTTTGTTTTTCTAGGAATTCTAACTGAGCTAATGTATTATTACAAAATATATTTGAAACAGTATATATATATATATATATATATATATATATATATATATATATATGTATATTTATAAATATATATATATATATATATATATATATCCTATATATATATATATATATATATATATATATATATATATATATATATAAATATATATATATATATATATATATATATATATATATATATATATATATATATATATATATATATATATATATATATATATATATATCCTTAAGTATGCTAGAGTTGGTATAGGTAGGGTGAGATGGTATTGAGTGAAAATATGATTGTGTTGGTGAAGAAGGAGATGTGGAAGTATGTGTTGGATGTTAAATGGTGAGGGATTAGGAATGGGATTATGGATCATTATGTTGTACTATATTAAATTGAGTTAGTAAGGGGCTTGGATGGAAGGAGGTGATGGAAGAAAGTAGTAGAATTAAGAGTGAGAAAGTTAAATGATGAACAAGGTAATAGGATAAGTATGTAAGAACGCTCCCAAGTAAATCAGTTGAATGTAGACAAGTTGAAACTGAACTAAATCTGAACAAATGAAGGAAGCAGTTGTTAGTAGTGCCAAAGGAAGTATGGATGTAGTGAAATAGGAAGTAAGAATGTGTAGTGAGTGGTGGAATGAAGAGGGGATCAAGCGGTTAAAAGTAATAAAGAAGCGTGGTTGAATATGCTAAAAGCCAATGATGAAGTTTAAAGAAAATGTGGGGCCTAAGAAACCTTAAAAAGTGCCCTGTCAGTAAAAGGAAGAGGTAAATGAGCAGTTGGAAGGAGGATGAGCAACTTAGAAGGGAATAGGAGGCTCTTCTGGAAGGAAGCGCTAAAGGTTAAAAATGAGAATAGGGAACCTGCTTGGAGTGTGAATAGGATGGTGCTTTTGTAACTGATGAAATGGATGTGAGGAGTGTGAAAGAACACTTCTTAAATCATATAATAACTGTAATGAAGGTGACTAGTGAATGTGTGGGTTTGTTGGTGCAAGAAGGAATAGAGTATTTTGGGATGGGTCATTAGCAGGAGGTAATGGGATAGGTAAGAAAGTTGAAGGAATGCTATATCTCTGCCCAGTATTGATAGAGTACTGGTGATGATCAAAACAGGAGATGAGATGGTGATTGATTGGATTTGGAAGTTGTGTAATAAAGCGTTTATGGAGAGAAGATTGGGAGAGCAGTAATAGTACCCTTATATAAGGGTAAAATTACTGAAATTATAGGGAATGGTTTATTGAGTGTTGTAGGAAGATATATGCTGGTATTTGTGTTCGAAAGAGTACATAGAGTGACTGAAGGACTGATTGGTGAAGAACAAGGTGTGTTTAGGAGTGGTAAGAGGATGTGTGGATCAAATCTTTACATGAAACAAATGATTGAAAATGAGGGAGAAGAAATAAATTGTATTTGGTTTTATGGATTTGCAACAGGCATATGATAGGATTAATTAGGAAGCTCTATGGCAGGTGTGTTGTATGCCTCTGGGGTGTTGGTGGTAGGCTTCTGAATGAATCAAAAATATGTATGACGATAGTGAAGTATGTGTATGAATAAATGGTGTCAATGGTGGTGGTTTCAATATTAATAATGGGTGAAGGCAGGATTGTTATATCCATGGTTATTTAATTTAT
>JABUQX010118708.1:0-12924 GCA_015478945.1 Trachelipus rathkii | reverse complement strand
ATTATATATATAATATATATTATATAATATTTAATATAATATATATATATATATATATATTATTTAATATATAGTTGACTCAACTTGAACAGAATGATTGAAGTTATATGTGTAGGTATAAATAATATATAGAGATTTGTGGTGAGTGTGTGTACGATGTGATGTGATGCAGAAAACTCTGTGTTGTGTGTGTGTGTGAGTGAGTGTGATCACCTGTATGATAGTTGTGTAGAGTTGAGTGAGACTGAAATGATACCTATTATAATTGACTGATAATACAATATTAACTTATATTTATTAGATGCATAAATAAAGTTTATTGGCTACAAAAAGATTGTAGAACATTGATTTAAAAGTCAATTGAAAAGTGATAAAATCATGCCATAATATTATATGGGCCCCGCCTAATTCTTATAAAGCGATTACGTGTTTACACTGTACATCATTGTATGGATGTACCCCTTCAGTTTCGAACACACTTTGTTCTACTCTTTGGGAGAACCTGCAATTACTTACTACTTTTAAAATAGTAGGATCGCTGTGGCTCTCGATCTACATAATATCTTTACTGACTTGCTTATAATATTTTTTTCAGAAATCTTAAAAAGCGTTATTTCTATTTTGTAGTTGGAGAGGAGGGTACGAACATTCCGTAATAATGGGCAGAGGTTGGAGTGGGTATATGTATAAATCGAAGCCTCCTTTGGTGTGTTCCTTCGATTACATTCAATTGGGTAAATCTTAATATCGTAAAAGAATGCTTTGTCGAGTGTGTTGGTCAAATTCAAGGGGAGAAATAAATATAGATAGATGATAATCTTATATTTGAAAATCAAATAAAATATTCTGGTGAAATTACTCAGACATACTTTATTTACGCCTAGATGGTAGTTTGTCATATATATATATATTATATATATATATATATATATATATTTTTTTATATCTTAAAAAACTATTTATTATTTTGTATATATATAAATACTCACTTATAGTATAATAATAATATAGTATACGGTAATATTAAGATCAATATATAATTATTAAATATATAATAATAATAGTAATTATAGTAATAATTAAATAATAATTATATAAAGTGATATATAATTACCTGTCTATTTAAAGTAACAGTGAGTTTATAGGTATAAATAATTAATAAGATTGTTATATTTCCAAATCTTCTTCATATACTGCTAAGTAATAATTGATTCAAAAATACATATATGTGATGTAAAAACGGAGGTTAAAATGAACATGATATTATATATTATACTGTTATAATATTATAGATATAAAGTTATATTATATTTTTTCTTTTTCTTATCATTAATAGTGATATATAAAGTTATATATATATATATAATATATATATTTATTAGTATATATATAATAGATATTAATATATATTAGTTACGTAAATTAGATTTATCCTATGCAGTAAAGAAAGTCTATAAAGTAACAGGGCAGTGTTAGACCAAATACTAAATTATTTTATCCAAGGCATGAATGCTAAAATCTTGGTAAATAGGCTAAAGTTTATTTATTAAGAGTACTACAGTAGATAGTATATAGATTACACTATATCTAAGTTAAATTTCATGATGTTACCTCTTTTGATTATAGTATTAATAAAGTTTATATTATAATATAGTAAGGAATAAAGCTATAAGATAAATAATATCTATATTAGAAGTTATACAATGTATATTATTAGCTATATACTGTATAATACTAGGTGGATCTCTAAGCCTATCTGTTGATGTATACGATTAACGTAGCTCGGCTTGTAATCAAAATAAAGACATTTAACTTATTTTAAGGAATTTGACATGATTCCATCCCAAAACAGATCAAATACTCAGCAACAAGTCAACAAATCAAAAAGTCGAGGTCTTTATGAAGAAAATACTCAAAATTGCGAATTACAAATCGTTAAAACACGTTCCGAAGAAGTGTGAAGCTCCCACTTTTCTAAAGCAAAAATTGGGTTCTTGTTAGTATAGTGTTAAAACGGAAAATTCGTGTTTGAAGCACAGGTGGGACGAATTATAGGGCTCGTGTTTATATGGCCGTCAAAAAGGTAGCATATCTCTATTACTAACTCTCATGAGCGCAAAACAAATTATATATATTTTCTATACTCTAGTTGAGTTGTGGCATTTTACCTAGGCGACAGAAGTTTTTGATTCAACATCATGCATCACTGTGTATGTGATAAACAAATTATGAATGGAGGTAATTTAAATAACTGGTTAAGAGGAAAGATATCAGGCTCAATAAGTGGAGCGCTGAACAATTGATTATTGCTCAAATTATGAATGAGTAATAAATAACTGCGGCTCTGGGAACCAGAAAGATAAACTGTGGCTTTGGCCAAGTAAAGAATAAAAATGATTGTAACATTTAAATTAAGGTCTCTTTCCGCTTTTGTACAGGTAATGAGGTTTTTTGAATGGGTTAAACAATACCATTATTAGTCTTTTAAAAGAGTTTGCAAATAATGTAGTTGTTTTAATTGAGCGCATTATATTTATTGTGTAAGATCATACACGGGATTAATAATGGCTAAGTCAAATCCGCTATGAAGGATCAGCGTTACTAGTCCTTTATGGCGTATATAATTATTTTTATAAATAAATACAAAGATTAAATTAAACCAAGAGTTTTATTAGTTAATTTATAATTATGAAAGGAAGATTAAATTTTATGAATTTTTTACTAGTTACTTCGTTGGCTATTCCAAAAGCGATTAAAATATATATATAAATATATATTATATAATTTACTATTATATCACGTCTGCGAATACGCTCTTTCGCGCTAACACCGATAATACTACACATTACTACTTAATATACGTAATCTATATAATAATCAATTTCAAATTGAATAATATTCAAGAGACCCTCTTTTCTCGTTATACTTCACAACTCTGGTCAGTTTGGATTTTTTTTTGTTTTTTTTTGTTATAAGTACTCAGGTTTTACCTCAGTATGAGGATGCTCTGCATCAAACTCAGTGGAGACATTTGCAGGTTTTCCTGCGTGGAATAACGGAAACTTAAATGAGGATTGAAATAAAATATAGAACTTAATGAGATGGCGACCAAGGAGTTACTTGAGTTTATGAGTGGGATCTGAGAGGTCCGTAACTTTATTTTTTTATTTTATTTTTTTAACTAAAGGGCTATACCCAAGGGTAAACCTGACGCAAAAGTGAGCAGAGAGGAGTTCATAGCACGCTCGGCGGATAAGCTTCAATGCACGTTGTCCTGTTATCCGGGGTATACCGACATGATTAAAAGGGTCTATTATATGATTGAGATTCAGCTATTTCTACCAAAACCCGTCTCGAACCTATCACGCGGGGGGATAGGTGGACTCCGGACCCCCCTCGTCTCTCGCGGTATATTCTTGTCTGGTTCTGAGAGGTTCGCGGGTATCGGTTCTGGCCGCCGCCTTCCGCCCGCTAGATCCACTACTAGCTCGTAGACGAGTCACAGCGCGTATTGGATGATAAATTCCTCGTCCCGTCTAGAGTATTCCGGCCGTTGCTAAGCTCGAGCCACTTCGCCTACTGAATAAATATTTTTTTATTATTTGTGTATTATATTATTTATTTGTAATGTTTTTTTGTGAAAATATTTATTGGCTAGATATCATGTAAGTGTTTGTAAGCATTTAATATTTTGTAATATAGCAGTTGATAGTTCATACCATCAGAGTCATGACAGTTTTCCAATTGATATAGAAGATTTGTGGTGAAAAAAAGTTGTGTCTCATATCCATTGGGCGCTAACCGAGGTTATAGAGCATGTAGGTTTACTGTTGGATCGTATATGTTGTAGAAGTGAGAATATTTGAACAGGAAGTATTGTTTAATTTCTAAAACCATATAGAATAAAATAACTAATTAATTGTCGTCTATATCTTCTTGATTTTTCTCTCTTTTTTGTGTGTGGAGAGCTCTTTTTTTAGCACATTATTGTTAAGCAATTATAGATTGTTGTATATGATAAGCCTCGGCTCTCTCTATTCGTATAGGATCACTCCCATTAATATTCTCTTTACTAGGTGCTGGATATTTCAATCACCTTGGGTTTTTATTCCCTCTTAACTGGGTCGTACTTTTTCATGCTGAACAGAATTTTCTGATTCTCTCTTAATAATACTACACCTATTTTCCATTTTCCCGAAATGTTAGCATTTTTTAAAAGTCTCATTTTTGAATAGTTTCTGAAAAAATATGCCATGCTTCAAAATTTGTTAATGCGCAGCTAAGTGATAGTAATGCTTACCACTTGAAATTTCATTGTTGGATGCGCGAGCAACTTGACCTTTAATGCTTCATTATTGCTCAAGCTAACACTCTTGTTCCACTTATATAATACAATTTGCTTCTAAACGTCAATTATAATCATTTTGAATCCTCACTAACTCGAACAAAATTCTCATTCCAACACACAACAACTTTGCCCCATTCTGTTGATATTAAACACAATACAAGGCCAAAGCCTTCCTCTTTCTTAATACATTCTGGGCATAAGTGTTCCTGGCTTTCTTTTTATGGGGACATGTATAATATATATATGTGATCTTATTGATCTCAGAGGATCCATATTATTTTTTCATTACTAAACAATCTCCTAAGAGATTATGTTAGTTTGTGGAACAGACACACAAATCAAGATAATGTTATCAATCCTATTTTCCGTTGATCTTGATATGGGGCTCTGTTTATACGTTTCATACTTATATATATATATATATATATATATTATCTATTATATTAGGTTATAATAGAATGATTTGACATTCTCTATAATATTATATATATCATTGCCGCTATAATTTCACTCGACCACTTAGAGCCTTTCTTTATGATTATTAATACAGTGCGATTTGGTTTAATTCAGAAGGCAATTTATTTGGCATAATTAATTAACTATTCCTTCTACTCACTGTATACTCTCATCCATACTCTTTTTTATATACCTTCTTCCCTTACTGGGATAGAGCTTTATATACTACTATTAATAATATAATATTATATATATATATATACGTGACACTAATTCATTATCTATATATAATTATCTATAATAGAGTTTATTTTAATTATTTCTTTATATTACTGTTTTATACAACCTTCTACTTACTCATCAAAGTTCATTTAACTATAATAGTACTCTAACCCTTCTTGGTTATATATTATCATCCCCTAAAGTAATATAATTTATATACCATCGAACAGACTTGATCCCTTAAATTTATATGTACTACTATTTTATATCCACCAAAATGTTTCTAATTTTACTGTATTATTAGCATTTAATTACCTCTAGGTAACAATATGTAACATCTCGAGCAAAACTTCACATATTAATCAACATTCATGTACTAAGTCCAGTTTATGCGCTCACCTATAAGATTTGATACTAGATAATAGCCACCTTTTTGTTATCACTACCACTATCATAACTTTTTATTCTAAACACACACACACATCCATCAACACACTACATCACACAACTAACACACTCACACACAGATATAATTTATATATATTATATATTTATATATATTATTATATTATATATTATATATATAATATTAATTATATCTTATATTATAATATATATATATTATATATATATATTATATATTAGATATTATTATTATAGTTCTGTATAGTAGATAGATCTTTCATGCCAGATGCGTTCCGATGAGGGGAAAATCTATATAAGCTTGTAATATGAAATATTTTCTGCTAATAAAGAATAATAATAAATTATTATATGATAATACAAATATATAGATTTAACTCTTCCAGTTTATACATAATATTATACATATAACAAACTACGGTATATAACTATGTTTCAGTGTCAACAAGTAAAAGAAAGTTATATTAGTTATTATGAAAGAGTGGTTAATTTGTTCTCTCGACTTTATACTAAAATATTAAAAATAGCGGTAGCTTGTTAGCGTGATAACTAAGAGGATGATGATTGAAAGAGACGATATTTATGGGTGAGCGATTGCTCCATAGATTGTCTCCGTCGATTATAATATTGAATATATATATAATATATATATATAATTGGCGTTTATTTACGTCCACGGTAGGGGCTACTGCTATTGGAATTACTATTCATTTCGATGTATTAGGTGGTTTCGCACAGCTAATTACCTACCCTACTTTTATCCACAGATCGCCACAAAATATATATATATATATATATATTTAATATATATTTATAATATTATATATATATATATATTTTGATAATATATGCTAAGTATAATGATATATATATATATATATATATGTATATATATATTATATAAGTTACCATAATGGATAGTGATTTAATATAATATGCCTTATAGTTGTGTATATATATAATTATATATATATATTATAATATTAATTAAATATTTAATAATATATATATATATTATATAATATATTATATATTATATATTAATAATTAATATATATATATATATTATATTATATATATATTATATATATTATATATATATATATTATATATATATATATATAATATATAATATATTAAGAATAATAATATGTTGCATGATATATATATATATTAATGAGTGTGAACAATATAGTATTAGTAATATATCTAGTTACTACTCTATTATGAGCAGTTATATATTAGTTATAGTTATAGTAGTATATAGGAAAATTTAAGTCTCCATATGTAGATGAGTGGAGTGTGCCTTCCCAACTGTTTTTTGTCGTTTCATACTTTTTTTTGTGATGATAAGAACATCGTCCACTCCCTAATAAGTTATCAATAATATAAAAATTTAGTGGGTGATAGTCATCATTATCCCTATTTTATATAAATCTATTAGTTTTTAAATCTATTAAAAAAAAAAAACGGTAGTAAGCTTTTTTTATGGTAATATATGATGATATCATTTTTTTCGCTTATATTTAGTAACTACCTATATTATATATTCCGTATATTTCTAGACCGTTCCTTCGTCAAGGGCTTCAAGGCGGCGCTGAAGGTATATAGATAATGCAGGCGATGTGTTTATATATGTTATTTTTATTTATTACGTGTTTTATACTCTCTTCTCTCTCTCTCTTCTCTCTTCTCTCATCTTCTCTCTCTTTCTCTTTCTACTCTCTCTACTCTCTCTCTCTCTCTCTCTCTCTCTCTCAATTATGTACTGACTCGCTCACTGGTTCTCCTATTTTTTTCCTGTGGCCCTGCAGAACAACTTTTTTGGCCCGCGGAGAGGCGGAGCAAATACGATCTGACGACGACGTATATTCAACTGGAGCAGATAAACACTGCCGCCTTTTTTTATAACGAATATTATTTATAAGGTAAGGATAGATATTGAATTATACGATATGTGTTTGTAGGAAGGATGACGAAAGAAGTAGAAGAGGTCAGAGACTGAGTTGATAGATGAAAGCGTGGAATAGCGTATATATATATATAGGGAAGATTGGTCATGGAGGGTTAGGTGATAAGTATTAAATACAAGAGGCAGAAGGAAAAAAAATATTAAAATATTACTGAATATTTCTTTTTCTTTCTTTTAAAACAATACAGGGTGTATCAAAATAATGTATTTAATTTGTAAGAAATAAAAGATAACTATTCCTTTTCTTTATGAATTATAAAAGCAACATACTGTGAAATAAATATAAATTTTTATATAAATGATAATTTGCATTGGTGGTTTTTATTACATGGTGATAGTAGTTAGGCCAATATTGTAATATATAATTAATGTTCTATACTAAACTAAAAGGGAATTGTACATTTATAGAAATATTTATTATATATATTAATATATATATTATATATATATTATATATATATTAATTTTCACTAGTGATCTATTTTCACATTATATATACCTGTTGATTAGTTATACTTCTTCATTAACTTCACTATCACTCTATATATACATATTTTTACTATTTTTTGATAATGGCCTTTTAGAGATTACTATATCATAATTTTACATCCAATTAAATAACTCAATTATTATTATTCAGTTATATTTAAATCAGATATATATATGATATACAAGTGATACTCACTTTGGAGGTTTCCAGCATTTCACACTGAGTCTCGTCATATATTATGAGAGCGTTAATAGCTCACATTATTTTTTACTCATGACCAAAACACTATAAAATTAAACACTTTTAATATTTACCGTATTGTTACCTTAAGTCAAACATTTTTGCTTTAAACCCGATACGCAATTTTTAACGATCAATTATAATTATATCCTGGTGGAATCGCTCTCTGTGCTCATCACTTACTGGATTATAGTTGTCCAGGAAAAAATCCAGATGTGAATTGTGAAAGTTCATTTTGAGGACATGTTGCAGACAAGCTTATGAAACTTATCTAAAAGGTTTTTCACAATCTCAATATAATTTTCAATCCTTCTGGTGCCGAGAAAGCCATGGACAATGCTTTCATATGCTTCCGAAGCTGCATTTTCAATTGCATTGAGGATTTGCTTAAGGTTTTCGTCTTTCAGATTGTAAATGTTGGGGCCAACGAAAATCTCTTCCTTTATTTGGGCGTCACTCAGCTGTGTAAATTTCTCCCTCAGTTACTTGAATCCCTCTCCAAATTTATTCATCCCTTTCACAAAATTCTTCATTAGTCTCAGTTTGATGTGTAGAAAATTATCATTTCGTACAGATAGAGGGCTATGTTGTACATTTTTAACCCCAGCGCGCAGACTCTTCGCCAGCTAGGTCCCATTCTTGTAGTGCAGAGACTTTGCACGTCTGTCCCATTCACAAAGGAAACAGCAGTATTTTATGCACCCTGATACATGCCTAGCAGTATCCCTATAACTTTTAGTTCTCCGTAGATATGACATAGGTGTTCTTCATACATGATTGATTCCAGAAGTATTTTCATGTTTTCATATGTTTCCTTCATATGGACAGCATGATCTACAAGAACAGAAGAAACAGCTTTAAAATTCAATTTTGAGGAATCTATAAAGAGTTTCCAGTACAGTAAGTTTAAAGAGGTCATCAAACTCTTCACATCACAACAAAATACGAGGTTATTCACATTCTTGAAGTGTGGTATCTAATTGTTTCCATACTTTTATACACATTCACATTAACATCAGGTTTGAGAAGATTCCACTGTTGGAGACTTGATCCAAGAAGTTTTGTTTTGTCCTTTGGGAGATCCATTTCTCGAATTAGGTCATTGAATTCTCCCTGAGTAAGTCTGTGTGGCTCACTTGAGTTAGCTTGTGGAAAATCAGGGTCCTACAATATTGAAGGTTCAGAGGTTTAATCCCTTGTACTTTCCTCATCAACATCAACCTGCAATTGGTACTCTTCTGTAGGCAAAGGTACGGGCAGAATATTTCCATGTGGAACTGGCCGGGTAGCAGATGAAATGTTTCCCTATTTCACCATTCATTTCTTTTTTTTCTTGATATACCATGCTCCAACAGTGGAATTAAAAAAATAGCAGTCATAAATATGACTTTTAGGTTCCCTCCAGATCATTGGGATGGCAATACGCGCTGAACCTCTTTTTAATTATTTAGCCAACTACGAAGAGGAGTCACTGAACACGTATTGCAGCAAATGTTAGATGCCCAAGACTTGTCCTGATCCACTACCTTGAAGCCAAAATAATGGGAGTGAGTGGATTCAACATGTGGTGTAATCTGGGAGTTTTGGGGAAGAAATTGTTACCTCACCACACACATATCAAAAGTTAACAACCTATTAATACAGTTACAAGGCATTTTTAATGCTTTGTTTGCGATTTTACACATTAAACATGTCAATAACAAAAATACAACATATATATAGATAAGGATATGTTATATATATATATATATATATATATATATATATATATATATATATATATATGTTATGCATAGCAGTTACAGTTAGCAGCAGTTGCTGGTACTGGTTATTATTATTACATATACAAATAATACATATACATATTATTATGCTATTACATGGTTGGGCTATTGGCTATTACATACATAGCAGTTATACAGTTGAAAGTTATTATTATTATATATTATATATATATTATTATTATTATTATTATTATTATTATTACATATATGATATTCTATATGTATATATATTATATTATTATTATACATATTATTATTATTATTAGTTTATTAATGAATATTATTATTGGTTATATTATTATTATTATATATATATTATTATTATTATTATTATTATTAATATTATTATTACATATATATATTATTATAGTATATATATATGTTATATATATATATATATATTAGGGTGGCCGAAAACAACATTCCGAAATTTTAGATTCTCATTCTCTCAATGTGTGAGGTGTAAGATACCTTTCTTGAAATTTGAAAGTAAAAGAAAAATGCTTAATGGTGTCGACTGCTCATTGAAACTGCACAGGATTCTAACAATGTAGCATAAGGTTTCACCAGTTGCGTACCAGACGTTGTTCGTTCAATTATGATTGTAATGCTTCAAAGACTCTCTGAATTCATTAAACATGTCTCACCCACTAAAGAAAATAGTGAAAGATGCATCAAATATTGTTTACTCAGAAATATATGATATTTGGGACAAGGCTAAAATACTTAAGCGAGACAAGCAACATGTGCTAACCAAGATTCATAAGCTATACGGCCAATATAGGTTACTTCAAAAATCAAGATAAAAAAGAAGTAAAATTCAAATAAAAAGAGAAAGGAATTTAAAGATAGGTTAGCCAATTTATTTGATATTGCACAGGCTAATGCAATGACTATGATTCAAATGATGAAGATCGATTATTTATTCCTTCACGCTAAGAGATAAAAAGGGCTTTGAGGTATGAGCGACGTTGACAAGTATATTATGCTGCAAAACAAAACAAAAGACAATCAAAAGGGATTAAAAAAAATAAGAAGGCAAGAGAGTAGGAAAAGAAATTCATCGCAAAAAAGAAGTATCGGCTGTTGTGCTAAAAAGTAGTAGTGATGACAGCAGGGATTCACCTTGTAATGACGAACCCCAGCCTGGACCTTCCGGAACCAAAGCAGGTAAAACATTAAATAAAGTTGAACAAATTATAACACTCGTCTTAAAAATGGATTTAGGTGGAACGAAAATGCGTGATCGAAATGCAATGTTAATGTTATCTGCTAACTCTTCAAGTAGGAGCACTTTACAACGACAAAAATCTGCAGTTCGTTAGGCAATTGCAGACTATATTAAACAAATGTTTTCGGGTTACTATTAACTGGGATGGTAAATTATTGCAGAATTTGACATGATGAAAATGTTGAACTATTAGCTATCTTAGTCAGTGGAGAGGGCAAATCAAAAATTTTGGGTACACCAAAACTTTTGAAAGATCTGGTAAGCAAGTTGCAAACGTGTATTTGAATGTGCGAAAGACTGGAACTTGGAAGACAGTATAAGTGGGAGGTGTTTTGACACTACTGCAAGTAATACTGGAAAAAAGGGTGCCTGTGAAATTATCGAACAAAAGTTGAAATGAGGTCTCTTAGCCTTTGCTGCTTTCAACAAATGTTATAACGTCTGAAATGGACCAGATATTTTTCTGTTCAAGCATTTCAAGATTTTCTGGAAAAATATTAAAGTATGAAATAGTTCACATAGAAACGTCATAGACAGAAAACATCTTGAATTTTTGCATCAATCAATTAAAGAAATGTTACCCACGGGAGGATTATCGTTAATTATTGAAATTGAAAGTTTTTTTATTTAGGAAGCACCCTTCGGAGAAAGAGAGAAAGAGAGAGAGATATTTCTTTTCGCAAACCTGGTATTATGCATCGGGCACGATGGAAGGCACGAGCCAACTATTCATTAAAAATGATATTGTTCAAGTCATAGTTCAAGATGACAACTCAAGAAGAAGCTCAAATAGAAAGGTTTGCATGATTTGCTGTATAGTATTATGTACCCAACTGGTTTTTAGCTCCATTAGCAAGTTCGGCTCCAAGAAATGACTTAAAGTATCTCGAAGATCTTGAATGTTGTGATGATAATGAACTCTCATTAGTAGCTTGTAAAGCACTTAAATATCACTTGTGGTACCTAAGTGAAGAGCTAGTAGCACTTACGATCATGGATGATAAAGTATCAGTTGATATGAAAGGAAAGATATTTGAAGTTCTTAAGACACCGAGAAGAAAAGGTTTAGACAGTCCTGAGAAAAGATATGTTTTGAATGACCACGATGGCACCCGCGATAAAATATTGGCCGACTTGGTTACAGAATCTACCTTTTTGTTTTCTTCCAAAATGCATTTAGACTCGGCATTTCTGATCATAGATTCATCATAATGGCACAGCAGAAACGAACACAAGTAAGCAATGAAAATAACACAGACACTAAATGTTACCAACGACAATGCTGAAAGAGCTATAGCATTATTTCAAAACTACAATAATCATCTAACGAAAAACGAAGAGCAGATGCAATACATTCTCAAAATCGTAGAAAGACACAGAGAAAACTTCAAAGAGTAGCCAAAGAGCAGCTGAAAAAGAGTTTGGAAAATAATTAAATGATCCTCGTTGATAAATTTGAATTAATGACAAATTTAAAAACTGTGGATTAGGCTTTTTGGGAAAACCACATTTTAAAAACGGTCTATTAATTTTGGTGAAAAGAAAATTATATATTGTTAGAATTCATCAATGTGTCAGCATTTTTAAATATTCTTTAATCAGACTAAAATTTATCACATAGCGTTTCTATGGCATACCCCATAATTTGAGAGGGTGAGACTTAAAAAAATTTAAAATAAAAATTTACATTTATATACTTGGGGCACCCTAATATATATATATATATATATATATATATATATATATATATATATATAT
>JABUQX010118707.1:0-7500 GCA_015478945.1 Trachelipus rathkii | reverse complement strand
AATAATAATAATAATAATAATAATAATAATAATAATAATAATAATAATAATAATAATAATAATAATAATAATAATAATAATAATAATAATAATAATATAATAATAATAATAATAATAATAATAATAATAATAATAATAATAATAAATAATAAATAATAAAAAATAGATAATAATAATTAGTAATAAAGTTTATATACATTATTTGTAATAATAAAAATAATGATTGTAGAACTAGGAATGATAGTCGTAGTGATGGCAATAACGGTTTTGTAAATTATTATAGTTGTTTTGAAATTAATAACGCTTTGATTTTTGTCGACCTTTTTGGGCCTTGACCTTTTTTGGCCTTGACCTTTTTTGGCAACCCTAATTTTCTGGCACCCCTAATTTTCTGGCAACCCTAATTTTTAGCACCCTTTCGAAGAAAGGGTGCGCCAAACGGTTGCGTTAGCAACCGTTGTACGTATTGCCCCCCTATTTTACCCCCCTCCTAATTTTTTCGACCGTGGGCAATTTTTGCCCACGGTAATTTTTAATGTGTCTTTAGGGGCATAGCCCTTTTTTAATGTCTTAACCTTGTTTAACCGTCGCGTTTCCCGCCCGCGTGAACCTTTGGTTCAAATCCTGGGCACCCGCAGGTGCGACCCGTCAATCCAGCCCGTCCGCCGCCGCGTTTCTACCGCCACCCCGCCCGCCAGCCCGTCGCGTTTTCCCGCCGTCGCGTGCGCCCGCAGGCGCATTTTCCGCGTTCCCGCCCGCCTGGGCCGGTGGTTCAAATCCGCAGCCCGAAATAAAAGGTATCTTCATAGCCCGAACGTGGATGTGAGCGTATGTCAACCGGAGTATCCCGGGTTTCCAGTCCTTCAAGTCCTAATTACCAGAGAACTCCCCATCCCTAATGGTGACGTGAACCTCTGTATGTTAAGGTTTCATACCTTCATCATACAATAACACCTGAAGTACATGCGCTTAATACACTGCGCTATGAGGACACCTACCGTTTTTTAGTTTTATGACTGTTATACACTACTCATTCTATGACTTTACAGCCATGTTACGTTTTTAATTAATAATTGGCAACCCAAATAAAAATAATAATAATTGGCAACCCAAATAAAATAAATAAATAAAATGGCAACACAGATAAATAAAAATGGTAATGAAAGAGTAATATAAATAAATATTTTATTTTACCAAAATATACATATATTATAAAAACAAATAAATAAATATTTTAACAATATATACATATATTATTCATTGAAATTATATTTTATTTAGCAATATATACATATATTATATTTGTACACTACAATGAAATTATATTTTATTTTATCAATGAAATTAACGTACCATCATACCCCTGGGCTACAGTGCGCGCACTACCTAAAACAAGATTCCTCTTATTTGAGGTGTGGCGGAACCTTTTAATACCATTTATTAGCGTGACATTTCCTATCTTATTGGCCCGCATTTTCATATCAGGAACCCACACTTCTCGGTAATGTTTTTCATTATTTACGTATGGCTGTGCGGAGTCGTCTAGATTATGGATATCTTTGTGAAGTGAAGATTCGCCATCTTCTTCACTCATCATTTGCGTAACAGCTAATGCTGTTACGTCTGTTTCCTTAATCATGTTGTAGAAGTGGTTATCGTCGTTTAAGACCATCCAATCACGATTCTTGGTCTTCTCAACATCCTTAATCATCTTATCAAAGTTAATCTTAGCCATGCCCTGGAAATTAATTATATGCTCTGTGTCCTTGTTCAACGTTAAACCTTTTGCTTTCAAGATGTAAGCAAAACTCGAGTCATTCTTCTTTATTCGAATGGCGTAGGATTTAGGACCTGTGCACACGAAACTATCAGCTATTTCTCCAGATCCTATCTCATCAGTCAGGTTTCCTAAGAATTTCCCCGTATCAGGAATATATTCGCCTTCACGAGCTGTGAAAACACAGCTATCGGTGTCAAGTACGCGTTGACCTAGAGAATCGAGGAGTTTATATAATTCGACCCTCGCATAAGCTGTGGTGAAGGAAGCGACAGCAACATTTGTAGCCTTTGCTGTTTTATTAGTGAAGCCAGTATGTGTAACTTCAACTATATGTTTATCCCCCGCTACAGTGATATTTCTAACCTTAAGATCAGCTCTCTTCATTAATTCCCACACCTGTGCATAGCTAGTGCAGACGATGTCTTCATTCTTGGGAATACGTTGAGCTAGTTTTCCCCATAATGAATTAAGAAGTAATTTAGCTATATATCGCATTCCAGGGTTGCTTTCAATATTGTTTGGGTCAAGTGTTACGCCCTCAATGTCCTTGAAATCTTGCAGGTATTGAAGGAATTCTTCGCAGGTTTTATCGGTTACACCATCCAAACCTGAAGCCTCAGTCTTCCACTTCAAGAATGTTTCAATGTATTTGCCGAATATGTCATTTGAAGGTGTAAATTTCCATATTTCATGTATCTTTTTAATCTCATAACCTTTCTCTACAGCTAATTCTAGCTCTGGACTACAGTATACTCCTTTTAACATACGTTGATTGTCCGTATGTCTGCTTTCCTTCATAGCCGGATGCGCTGCATGTTCTACAAAGAGAAAATATTAGCCGATTGTCATGTCGTGCAAGGGAGGTGACAGGAGTGTCAGTTTAGGGGTAATACCGAACTACGAGAGTCCGAATAAGTGGAATTGCATTTCTTGACGAATTTTCTATGGTAGGGAGTCCCTACCTACGAGTTTGTAGGTACCTTCTGGAAGGGTTTTGTTTTCTGACAAAGGATACAGGGAGGTGAATCTAGGTACTTCAATTGAACCCCTGCTGTTGGTGGAATTAGTATACGAAAGGGCTCTGTACGCGCCACGTACCAAGGCCTCACCTTAACTTAGTTTCGCATTTGGCAAGTCATTACCATGGACTGCACGTATTCTTTCCTAACTTCTCATTTTCGTGTTTCGTCGTTTGTTATTTACAACAGTGCCTCACACTCTTTCTTTCATTTCGCCCATCGCATTCCCTTTCAATTACTTCATAACCTTTCGACTTATAATCCGCTTCTTGTCTCATGGTTGTACTGTACCTGTCAAGACTTGATTTGCCATAGAGTTTTTCTAAACCTTTCTTACATGCTTGGTGACCATGAAATACACAGTCATGTAAGTGAAAGACAATCTTCTTCATGGCTGTACCAGTTGGGAGGGGTACGCCTGTTATTCAGTTCTATCGTTTGTTCATTAACGTTGAGTTGACGGGCAGATAAGAACTCATTAATGTCAAGGGGTACGTGGTCTTCAGCTGGAATTTCAGCGTAACCGTCAGGCTTTAGATACCTGTTTTTGATTTTAAATTTACGTTCGCCACCATTCCTTGCATGTTCGATCCGATGACCCTTATACATCTCCATGAACGTAAGCCATTTCACACCATCATACGAATAGTTTGAATCATCAGTACGTCCTATATGGGCCAATGTATTTTTAGGCATGAAGTGCATTTTATATATCATGAATGATAATGCAGCAATGGTACAACAATCAAGTAAGCAGTCGACTTTATGATCCTTAAGGAAGATTCCCCTGAATTTCTCGAAGGATTGACGTAGAATATTAACATCTTGAACGCAGTACGTTGTACACTCCTTCATGATATCGTAGTCCTTATTGTTAAATGATTGATACCAACGTTCAAAATCTGCCTTTTCACTGTCGGACATACGCGATGTGTCTCAAAGGTTTCCTTATCCGGAATTTTTCCCTTTATTTATATTCTGGAGGGTTAGAACGTTAAGGAAGAACCTTTAGAAGTCACCTGTAATTGCCATGGCATTTAGGGAGTTGTTTCAGTGCACAGGCATAACATTAGCGTGTCTTATGACCGGCGTGGTGGCGCTTAGGTGCCTAATCATAATTCTTGGTCCACGCTTGGTGGGTTGGCAGACAGGAATCGGACGGTAGCCTGGCAAGCAGCAAGCCGTAAAGAGACTGAGTGCGGCTTACCGCCATTATGAGCTGCAACTAGAATGTTTGACTTCTGTGTTTCTTCGGCCAAATCTGAAATATATAATTGAGAAATAGTTCGACTGGACACTTCTCATACTCTTCTGTTGCTTCCAGATTCAATTTGAATATTTCAGTTCGAACCGTACCGCAAGTCTCACATTGGCTGAATTGTTCTGTGCTTCTCCCCCAGTTGCTGCATATTAGATACTCACAGAAATGTATGGCAGGCTAATCTTTTTTAGCTGCCTCCTTCCTTTCACGGTATTATGATTATAGGTTTTCGATATCATAATTAAATGTAAAGTGGCTTTAGGTTTGTCGAAAAGCATTATCTGTTTGGAACCTTGATCTGCTTCATGAAACACTGGTGATTATCACCTTCTATTCCTACTTTCGTCGCTATTCACATTTTTAATATGCATGCATATGTTGGGTCTCCTGTTTATCAGCTACTATTCTTATCGACAGTGTACCACTTAGGTACTTGAGGTGAGGTCTTTATGCAACTTAAGAAAGCTTCATTGTATTAGAAGTCCAGCGATTGCATTTATCCAATGGTAAAAGATGTGTCACCCGGTAAAGCTTTACATTTATAAGTTAAGCATTGTCCGCATCTGTACTCCGTGCATTCGTTTTGTAAATGGTTAATTAAATGATCTGTGAAACTATAACACTGGTGACAAAAAACTGGACCCTTAATATTCTCAGGCACTACACTGCCTAAAGCTATCTTGATGGAATCTCCAGGAAAAGGATAATATAAATTGGGTTTTTCGGGTATTCCTATTACCAAAAAGAGGTAGGTTCCCTATTCTGTTCATGCGGCTTTAAACAAACTTGGAGTTTGTCTGCTTTCTTTGGTAAAACAATATACGGCAACTAGTTGTCTCCTCTTTACGTTCGAAATCGTTTAGCCTTTAGGGGTTCTTTTCATAGTCAGGCCACAACGAGTTGCAATCTCTCCACCTATTCAGTAGAGTTAGGGTAAAATGTATGTATTTTGGGCGCAGTTTCGTCTGGCTTTTTAGGTACATGGTTGTGGAGCTTATAGCATGCAGCTATAGCCCTGAAACCACATCCTACACTGGTTCTTACACTCCTATTCTTGTTATGTATACCTAGCTGTACTTTATTGACGTGTGGATGTATAAAGTTCACAGAAGAAGGGTCAATGGGCCCATTTCCCTCGGGGTTATGACATATCTGTACATCTACATTGAATTCATCCAGCATGGCTTGATCACCAGATTGAAAGAGTTCTAGAAAACGATCCGACAGATACTGAGCGAGATTTGGTCGAGATATCTCTTCATGAGGAATACGGATGTGGAATTGGCCTCCATTCCTATCCGTAAAAAGAAAACCAGCCCGGAGGGTATATTCCCGATATGTCACTACGCTTCTTACCTGTTCTATCACGTTGTGAACGACAGCTACTAACACGTCGTTGATGTCACGGGTGCCGTTAAAGATGCGCCTGGTGTCGATACGTACTCTGAAGCGGTGCTGGTCGATAATCCCTGAATTACGCGTAGATCCTTCACGTGTTACCTTTAACAACTCCGTCGAGAAAGGTGCAGGCGGTTCATCAACCTCCTCCTCTTCATCGTCATGAAACACCTCAACACGTGAAGGACCCGCTACAGCTCCGTCATCTACAATCCGGCCAGGATGCCCTTTCTGTTTAGCTTTTTTCTGAAAAAAGAAATGAAATTATTAAAACTGTGTACATATAATATGTAACATATTTTTCCAGTTAATATTTTTCATAATTATTAGAATATTAAGATTGTTACTACGACGTTCCGAAGGGGGATATTCGCTTCGATAAGGGAGCTGGGATAGGTCGGCACGTGTTCTGTAGATTCCCCAGTATTTAAGTTGATTTTTTCGCTGAGTCCCTCCAGCGATTTCTGTGAGGTGAAAAAGAAGCGGTACAGCTATTGTAGGACTGTATAGGTGTAATATTACGTTTCTGAATTTGAAATATGCTACCTTCCTTGTTTTTTCCGTGGCAGTCTTGAGACGGGTAGACGATCTGCTGAATCACGAGAAGTATGAGATGGTTGGATTTACAGCTACTGCTCCACGACTGTTGAACCGTTACGGTTTTGGGCATCAGCGATACGACGAAGTCTACGCCTTTCATGTTTGGAGATTAACCTCTTCTTATTAGGACTGCTGGGCTTCCTGCGTGTAATCTATAGACGGGAGAAAACATGTATGTAAATATAAAAACTAAATGTAGATTGCTATAAAGGTATATAGGAAAATCATGTATTTAAATACACATACCGATCCTTGAATTCCCTCGCCATGTTGTCCAGTACCAGCTTCTTCCGTAACACTGACTGATGCTTCTGTTCTGTCTCGTTCCTCATTATCCGTGAAGGTTTACGTCGCTCGAGGTTTCGATATCAGTCTTCTTCTTAACAGGACTATTGCATTCGTCCACCTTCTGACTTTATTGACACACTTGACTTGGCTTGGACAACTGTAATGAAATAGCAAATAAGTAATATTATTATATATTATCTATATTATATTATATATATATTATATAATATATATATTATATATAATATATATATTATATATAATATATTATATATTATTATATTTATATATATATTAAAGAATATCTATGTAATAACTCTATGATATAATACCGCTAAGAAACTTTACTCTATGTTGAATCTATTTCAGTAGCTTTGAGGATGTAAGAAATACAGTTCATCTTTCTTCATTTCAGTAGAGCTCGCAACACATTCTCATCATGACCGTGATTATCAGATCACTTCACTTAGTGTTCACTTTCTCGTTCTCGCGTCTCGTCTTAACACGCCTTACCGTCGCAAATAAAGGTGATATATATATATTATTATATATATATTTTTATATTATTATTATATTATATTATTATATTATTATATAAAAATATATTTTATATATTATAATATTTTATTTTTTTTTTTAATTTTATATAATAATAATAATAATAATTTAACGTTACTTACCCTTTTGCAAGGCATGGCGATATTCTGTCTTCGTTCATCATCAGCCTCGACTGCCTTTTCATAGGTTCGCACAGCTTCTACTAATTCCACCTCATCGACTACTTCCACGAGTACGGACCAGGCCCACAGTTTTTCCAGCTCATTGAAAGTACGTTTTAAACCCCTTTTTTGATTATTTTGCAGGCATATTTTGTTTTTCTTCTTCTACATTCTTTCCATGGGTGTAAAACCACTGAAACAGAAATGAATATATATATATTATTATTATATATATATATTTAATATATATGTTTAATTAATAAATTATTTATTTAAAAATTCCGAAACATATATATATATATATAATATATATATATATATTTATATATATATTATATATATATATATTAATTATATTATATTATTATATATATATATAATATATAATATTTTATATATATATTATTATATATATATAAAATTATTACTATTATT
>JABUQX010118706.1:0-33503 GCA_015478945.1 Trachelipus rathkii | reverse complement strand
CACATAGGAAATTGTAAAAAAAATAAAAAAATAAAATATTAGTGTAATCAATTATAATAATATGATTAAAAGGCCTATTTAGAGACCCTTTAATTGGTTTCTCGTTAAAAATAAATAGTTTCTCGTTAAAATAAATAACTTTCTATTAAAAATTTTGCTTTTTTTTTTCACTAAAGAATACCCAAGGGCATACCGCCCCGATGGCAGGAGCGGGGTCTCTCACCTTCCGGGGAAACTACGGGTAGACTAATATGCCCCCAGTAGTAGGGATGTGATATGGTAAAACGGAAAAACCCACCCCAACCGACGAAAAACCCACCACGCAAAACCACCCAACGAAAAACCGACCTTCCTTGACCACCTACCTGACCTTTTTTTCGACCGTGACCTTTTTTTGAGCTCGAATTTTTTACCTGACCTTGACTTTTTTGGGCCTTGACCTATTTTTTGTATTTACCTTTTGTCGACAACCTTGTCTTCCATGCGCTCATTTTTGGCCACGGTTTTTTTGGCGACCCATAATTTTTTGAGCCCTAATTTTTCTTGCAGCCTAATTTTTGCCAACCCAATTTTTAGCACCCGTTCAGAAGAAAAGCGTGCGCCAAACGTTGACGTAAGCAAACCTTTGTACTTAATTACCCCCTATTTGTACGCCCTAATTTTTTCGACGTGGGCCATTTTTGCCACGGTAATTTTTGATCTTCCTTTAGGGCGCTATAGCCCTTTTGATGTCATGTCTAACTTGTTTGACATGACTATTTCACCAGCCTTTGTCTTCCATGGTCAATTTTTGGCCCACGGAAATTTTAGGCTTCCCCTTTGGTCTTCCATGGATCAATTTTGGCCAACCCTAATTTTGGGGCTACCCTTTGGTCTTCCATAGGTCAATTTTGGCCAACCCTAATTTATCGACCATCCCTTTATCCTCCACTGGTTCATTTTTAGCCACGGTAATTGTTGTCTTTCAGTGGAACAATTTTGCACGGTAATTTTTGGCTACCCTTTGGTCTTCCATGGGTCATTTTTTGCCCACGGTAATTTTCGACCAACCCTTTGGTCTTCCATGGGTCATTTTTGCCCACGGAATTTTTCAAACCACCCTTTGTATTCATGGGTCAATTTTGCCCACGGTAATTTTTGATCTTCATTTAGGGGCTTAGCCCTTTTTTGATGTCTTTACCGTGTTTGACCATGATATTTCGACCTCTAACTTGCCAATACCATGGGTTCATTTTTTTAGCCACGCAATTTTTTTCCACTCGTGCCCACCTTCACATAATTTATGTCGATTCCTAACTTGTACGACATGTATGACCTACCACTACTCTGAACACCACCACTGACGCGTCAGCACACACACACACACCCGCACACACACACACACTACACTATAGTACACTATTTACACTAAAAACTATACACACATTCACTATGACACCTACATTTACCCATAGACACTATACATTTACACTTAGACTCACGTACAAACAACACAGGCCAACCCTTTGGTCTCCATGGGTCAATTTTGACACACGTTAATTTTTTGTCCTTCCTTTAGGACTAGCCCTTTTTTTGATGTCTTAACCTTATTTGACCATGATATTCGGCCTTTACCTTGCCATATACCATGGGTCAATTTTGACCCACGCTAATCTGATGCTTTGATGTTCCAATCACCAGTAAGAAGTACCTAGGATGTTATTATTAGGTGTTCCATGAGATCTAGATGAGTCAGTGAGTGCAGCTGAGTGCAAGTGAGTGCCAATGAGTTTGCCAATGAGTGCCAATGAGATGCCAATGATGCCAAGTTGAGTGACACATAGTCCAAGGAGTGCCGACATAGTGACCAACTGAGTGCCAATTGTTTTCAAGCCTTTCTAGCCTCCCTGAGCCTAAAATAGCCGCCTTAATATAGGGGTTCTACCCGTAGTTAAAGTATGAGGATTTCGATTGGTGTATATTACAACCTGCTAGAATGCTTCCTACTATGAGGTAGTATTTTTATAACACTTATAAGCACTTACACTCCCATAGGACACCTTACACTAGCCCATTACACTTACACTCACACAGCACAGTTACCATCTTACACTTACACTCACACCCTCAAGCTCAATTTGTTACGCATCATATTGAGCTCATCTTTTGATGAGTATCATTTTTTGTTACCACCGTATATTGATGATTATCTTTGATACGTCTCTTTTTACTGTCTACCTTCTAGATCATCAAGCTGCCCTCCCGCAAAGGATGAGGCACCGCACCGCAGGTGGTCCCGCCGCGCGATATGAAAAATATATATACTATAAGTCATTCAAGTTTATTCATGACTAAGCTTTTATTATTAAAAACATTTGCGAAACCCTAAAACTTAACTCATACAGACCTATTATTTAAAATTATTTATTAAAACATTATTTTACTTAATACTTTTTACTTAAACTTTTTAACTTATAAATTTTTTAAAAATTGTATGTAAGAAGAAAAAACAGTGGTCATAGATATTATAAACATTTAGTTTCAACAACTGTACGAATTTTATAAACATTAACATACATACCTTAAAGCAGTAAATCAGTAAATAATAGAGGTGTTACCTAACACTTAAGGGATTAAGTATGCTTGTTTTACTGCTTTACTGCCTTCTAACTCTTTTTTACTGCTTTAATCATGTCTTTACTGCCTTTAACTCATATGTTTACTGCTTTACTCAATGTTTTACTGCTTTAACTCATATGTTTTCATGCTTTAACTCACATATTTATTAACGTTACATACCTTAAGACAGTAAATCAGTTTAAATCAATAGAGTTGTTACCTAACACCTAGGGGAGATAGTATGCTTTTGTTTTACTGCTTACTGCTTAACTCATGTTTTACTTGCTTACTCAGTTTTACTGCTTTAACTCAATGTTTTACTGCCTTATAACTCTGTTTACTGCTTTAACTCATATCTTTTACTGCTTTAACTCACATTATTTATTAACATTACATACTTAAAGCAGTAAATCAGTAAATCAATAGAAGTGTGACCTAACAAGGGGTATAGTTTGTTCTTATTTTACTGCTAATGTTCCAAACATTTTTTACAGATAGCAACTTTCGCTTTACGCTTTAACTATTCTGCTTTACTCTTTAACTTTCTGCTTTATTTTAACTTCCTGCAAAGCTTTGCTTATTTACCTCAACATCTTCCTTTGCATTTTTGTGTTAATATTTTTTTTATTTTTATATGTAGGCCCATAATGTTTATTATTTATATTTATTATTATTTTTATTATACTTGAGGGTTATTTCTTCATGCCTACTTTATATTATTATTTAGAACACACACACACACACACACACACACACACACACACACACCACACACACACATACCACTACACTTATTTACACACACATTCACTATACACTATACACCACACATCTCACTATGACAACTTGACAGTTTACCATAGACAACTTAAAGGAACATTCTAAACAAGCGCAAACACACAACTTTTATAGTGAGCATGATACTTATACACACATTCACTATGGCACTACATTTGTCCATAGACACTTACATTTAACACTTACACTCACACACAATATTTACTTGACACATCACACAGATTTACTCTACACTCACCACACAGGAATTTACTTACACCACACCAATTTACTTACACTTGCAACAGATTTACACACACCACACACACAATACACACACACGCACCACTCACTTACACATAGTATAACGTGATTAATTTATTTAAAAATTTTATGTTTTAATTAAACGTACATTATATTACTCATTCAAATATAACTAAAATTATTCAAGTTTCTTAAAACTTCATAATTAAATCACAATCATTATCTTTGAACAAAGAATTAATTATTAACTGTTAATACTTTTTGTTTATAAATTTATAACTATCAAGTTTTAAAATAACTTTTACTAAAATTTTATGAAATTTTATTAAAACATATATTTTACGTACCTTAAAGCAATAAATCAGTAAATCAGTAAGGCAAGCCCCTAGCAGCCCTCTACACCAAGCTATATCACGTTTTGTTCTATTGACTTACTGCTTTACATCATCTTTAGACCATGTAATAAGTATAAAATAACAAAATAAGTTCTTCTCTGCTAACATAAAATGTATTTTATTAAAAATCCATTCTAACGTTTTTATTTAAATAATAACAATATTCACTTAGCATTTATCATTCAATGTTAACAAAATATTTCAAAGTTTTTTAAATAATTCGGTTTCTTTTAATTATTATTATTTATACTTATTATTGTACATTGACAATCCATCACGAGAAACACAACAACCCGCACTCCTTACAGATACGAACTGACCTCTCGCTAAAATGTGATTGAATTAACTATTCAGTCTAAATTTAGGATTAATCCTTTTTGTAACCCGGGGCGATTTAAGCCTAATTCCAGGTCAAAATATATTCAAACTGACCTTTTTCTGTAATATGTGGTGCAATAAAAAAGGTTAGCCTAAATTTAGGCCTAAATTTAGATTTAAGCCTTTTTGTAGAACGAGCTAATTTTAATCCTAATTACAAGGGTCAAAAGGTTAATTCCCGTATACTAGACAAGATCATTTTATATTTATTATAAATATATTCAAACATAAACATGTGCATCGGTAAGTCCTTAAGCAGGTAAAAAAGGAAATGTTTTCCTACTTGTGATTGTCGGATAGTAATCCTGATCTCTATATGACCTCGTATTTGATTGGTCGAAGAATTATTTTATCGTCTTTTGAAAATTAACTTGTTCTTTAATTTGCTATTCTGAGCAAGGTGTGTGTTATTATCTTTTTAGACCCCAAACTATTGTAAAAAATCATTAGTCATTTTACCTGTTCAAGCGGTGCACAAGTATCTATTTGTCATTAAAACGTGTTCTTATTTTTACTAAGTGTAATATCATATTTATTAATAAATACTACAATTTGAGAATAATTATTAATTCCACTATAATAGATAATAATTAATTCACTAGTTCATAAGCTAACCACCAGGCTCAGCATGAGCCCAACCCGCAAAGGCAGCCAACCCCGCACCCGCTGGTGCGTCCCGTCGCGTCCCCGCCCGCCGCAGTTCCCGCCCGCGCGTCAATATTTCCGCGTACCCGCCCGCGCGTGCGCCCGCAGCGCAATATTCCGCTTTCCCGCCGCCGCGTGCGCCCGAGCGCCAATATCCTGCGTTCCGCCCGCCCGTGCGCCCGCAGGCCAACAATTATTCCCCGCGCGATGAAATATATACTAAAATATATTAATATATTAATATATATATATTATATATATTATATATATATTAATATATATATATATATAATATACTAATAATAATATATATATATATATATATATATATATATTATATATTATCATATATATATATATATTGTCTGGGCGGCTGAGTTAATGTCATGGTGACGTAAGTGTCATATGTGTAATTCGATGTGTGAATAAGAGCTATCATGTGTATGTGTGTATCAAGTAGTAAGTGTAAGTGTTAAGGTAAGGTAACTGCTTAAATCTGAATACATCAATATAGTGTATCAAGATGAAGCCACAAAGTTGAGTCATCAAATCATGAGCCCAATAAAGCTGAGTTACAAGCTAAGTTATTAAAGGATGCATCAAAGCTGAGCGCATTCAAAGATGAACGCTAAAGATGACCATCATCCAAAGATGACGTCATTAATTAATGCCGAGTCATCAAAGTTGAGCATCCAAACTAGACATCAAATTGATGCATCAAAAGCTGAGCCAATCAAAGTTGGGGGATCAACAATATCGACTTGTGGGTGGATGTGTAGTGTGTGTTGTTGTGTGTTGATGTTGTTCGTGAGTGTGAAGTGCTGCATGTGTGTCTAAATAATAATAACAATAGACATGAAGAAATAAATAACACTAAGTATAATAATAAATAAAAATAAAATGTTTAATAAATTATACGCTATATGAGATGTAAGAGTAGTGCGTGTAGGTGTGTGGTGGTGTTAGTGTGCCGTGTTTGTGTATGTTTCTAAATAAATAATCAGAACAATAGCAAGCCATGAATAATAACACTAAGTATAATAATAAAAAAAAATAAAAGTGTTAATAATTATACTCATATAGTGTAAGTGAGTGTTGGTGTGAGTTGTGTGGTGTATGGTGTGTGTGTGTGTGGTGTATCGTGTGCCGTGTTTGTGTATGTGTGTTGCGTGAGGAGATGGGAATAACAATAGCATGAAGTAAATAACACTAAGATATAATAATAAAATAAAGTGTTTTAATAAATTATACGTATATAGTGTAAGGAGTGATGCGTGTCCTGTAATAAGTGTAAGTGCTGTGTGTGTGTTGTGGGTGTGTGTATGTGAGCGTGCTGTGTCGTGTTTACTGCGTGCATTCTAAATAATAATTCGCGCCGAGGAATAATTGCGCCTGCGGGCGCACGCGGCGGCCGGGAACGCGGAAATATTGCCGCCTGCGGGCGCACGCGCGGCGGGTACGCGGCAGGGCGAGAACGCGCGGGCGGACGCGGCGGGACCCACCGCGGGTGCAGGGTGCTGGCCTTGGTGGGGCTCATGCTGAGCCTTGGTGTTAGCTTATGAACTAGTGAATAATTATTCTATTCTAGGGAAATTAATAATTATTCCTCAATTAAGTATTTCTATTATAAAATATATATACACTTAGTAAAAATAAAACACTTTAATACAAAAATCAAATAACTTGTGCACCGCTTAACACTAAAATGACTATGATTTTAAAATTGACTTGTCTAAAAATAATTAAAACACACACACTGCCTCAAATACAAGTATTAAAAACAAAGTTAATGTTCCAAAAGACGATAAAAAATTCATCGACAATCACAACGAGGCAGTGTGCGGTATAGAGATAAGGAATACCACCGACCAAATCACAAGCTAAGGAAAACATTTCCTTTTACCTGCTTAAAGGATCTCCGATCCAGCATGTTCCAGTTTGAAATATATTTATAAAATAATAATAACAATGATTCTTGTCTATACGGGAATTACTTTTTGACCTTGTATTAGGATTAAATTATCCCGTCTATCAAAAGGTATCCTAAATTAGCTAAATTAGGCCTACAGTAGTTATTACGCACCACATTTCTACGAAAAAGTCAGGTTTGAAAATAATATTTGACCGAAAAGCTTAAATCGCCCCGGGTTACAAAAAGGATTATCCTAATTTAGGCCTAAAGTAGTTATTTCAACACATTTTACCGAGAGAGGTCAGTTTCGTATCTGTAAGAAGTGCGGGTTGTTGTGTTTCTCGTGATGGATTGTTATACGAAAAAGATAATAAATAATAATAATAATAAAGAAACCCGAATTATTTTAAAAACTTTGAAATATTTTTAGGTAAACAACGAGTGAATAATATAAATGAAAGTGAATAATTGTTATTTTAAATAAAAACCTAGAATGAGTTTAATAAAATACATGTTATGTTAAGAGAGAAGAACTTCTTTGTTATTTTATTACTTTTACATGCGTTAAAAGACTGATGTAAAGCAGTAAGTCAATAAACAAAACGTGCATACTTGATGGAGAGGAGGTGCTAGGGGCATTCCACTTACTAATTTACTATTTACTTTGCTTTAAGTTACGTGAAAATATATTTTTTAATAAAATTTCATAAAATTTAGTAAAAAGTTATTTTAAACTTGATAGTTATAAAATTTATAACAAAAAGTATTAACATTAATAATAAATTCTTTGTAAAAATATTATCATTGATTTATTATATAAGTTTTAAGAAACTTTTCTAATTTTATTATATTTGAATGAGTAATATAAAGTACGTGTTTAATTTAAACATAAAATTGTTTTAATAAATATACGTATTATGTGTTAAAGTGATCGTGCGATGTGTTGTATGTGTGTTGGGTAGTGGTGTGGGTGTGTGGTAAAATCTGTTGCAAGTGTAAGTAAATCTGTGTGTGTTTGTAAGTAAATCTGTCGTGTGTGAGTGTAAAGTAAATCGTATGAGTGTAAGTAAAAGATCGTGTGAGGTAAGTGTAAATTAAGTGTCTATGGACCAAATGTAATTCATTAGTAATGGTGTATAAGTATCATATGAATGTTAAGTGTGTGTGTGACCGCATGTGTATAAGTGTAAATGTAAGTGCTATGCGTAAAATCTAAGCTTCATAGTGACTGTGTGTGTATAAGTGTCATAGTGAATTTGTGTATAAGTGTAAGTGTATAGTGTAGTGTGTGTGTGTGTTGTGGTTGTGTGTGTTCTAAATATAATAAAAATAGGCATGAAGTAAATAACCCTAAGTATAATAAAATAATAAAATAAAATAATAAAAATAATAAAAAATAATAAAATAATAAAATTATTAAAACAAAATAAAAAAATTAATGTTAATACAATATTAATGAGTTAAAGCAGTAAAGCAGAAATTTAAAACAGTAAAGCAGAAATTTAAAGCAGTAACAAGCAGAAAGTCTAAAGAGGTTAAAGCCGAAGTTTAAACAGTAAAACATGAGTTAAAGCCAGTAAACAGTAATAACAAAAGATACTCAATTCCCCCCCTTGGTTAGGTCACACCTCTCATTGATTTACTTGATGACTCGTTAAGTATGCTAATGTAATAATATTGAGTTAAAGCAGTAAAACATAGATTAAAGCAGTAAAACATGAGTTAAACAGTAAAACATATGAGTAAAGCAGAAAGATAAAGCAGTAAAACATGAGTTTTAAGCCAGTAAAGCAGTAAACAAAAGCATACTAATCCCCTAGGTGTTAGTATGCCTTTGTTTTACTGTTTTACTGCTTTAAGGTATGTAATATTAATAAATATGTGAGTTAAAGCAGTCAAACATATGAGTTAAAGCAGTTAAAACATTGAGTATAAAAGCAGTAAAACATATGAGTTAAACAGTAAAACATGAGTTAAAAGTAAAACATGAGTTAAAGCAGTAAAGCAGATAAACAAAAGCATACTAATCCCCCCTAAGTGTTAGGTAACACGCTGGTTTAATTTTACTGATTTACTGCTTAGGTATTGTAAGGTAATGTTTTAAAAATTTCGTACAATTTTAGTAAATAAAATGTTTATATATCAGACACACTGTTTATTTTCTTCTTACATACAATTTTTAAAAATATAAATTAAAAATATTATTAAGTAAAAAGTATTAAGTAAAAATAATGTTAATAAATATAGGTGTTAAATAATAGTCTGTAATGCGTTACAGTTTTAGGTTCGCGAAAAATGTTTTAATAAACAAATGCCTTAACATTGAAATAAAATTGATAATATATAGTATATATATTTTTCATTCGCGCGCGGACGCCACCTGCGTGTGCCGGGCCTCATCCTTGCGGGGAGGGCAGCTTTAATGATATAGATGTAGACAAAAGATGATCATCAAAGATGAATCTCATATAAGTTGTAACAAAGATGACTTCATCAAATGATGAGCCATCATAGATCGGTAACAAATGAGCTTCGAGGTGTGAGTGTAAGTTGTAAGTGACCGTGTGCGTGTTAAGTGTAAGTGGTATATGGGCTAGTTAAGTGTCCTATGGGAGTGTAAGTGCTTATATGTATATAAACAATACATACTCATAGTAGAAGCATTCTAGCAGGCTGTAATAAACCAATCAGAATCCTCATACCTTAATAACCTAGGGGTAACACCCATATTAGCTATTCTTAGGCTCCAGGAGAGCTAGGAAAAGGCTGAAAAATGCACTTCAGTTGGCATATGTGGCATCACTTGCACTCATGTCGGCACTTCACTTGCACTCATTGCACTCAATGGCACTCATTGGCATTCATTGGCACTCACTTGCACTCACCTGGCACTCACCTGGGCACTCATCTAATACTCATGGAACACTAATAGAACATCCCTAGTTACTCCTTACGGTGATTGGAACCATCAAAGTTGAATTACCGTGGGCAAAATTGACCCATGGTATATGGCAAGTTCAAGGCCGAAATATCATGGCCAAAACAAGGTTAAGACATCAAAAAAGGGATAAGTCCCTAAAGGAAGGACAAAAAATTACCGTTGGTCAAAATTGACCCATGGAAGAAAGGGTTGGCAGTGTGTTTGTAAGTGAGTATAAGTGTAAATGTAAGTGTCTCAGGGTAAATGTAAGTTCATTAGTTGAATGTGGTGTATAAGTTCATTAGTGAATGTCTGCTATAAGATGTAAGTGTTGTGGTGTGTTTGTGTGTGTGTGTTGTGTGTCGTTGTTGTGTGCTCACGCGCACGGTGTAGGAGTGTTCAAAGTATAGTAGGTCCATACATGCGATACAAGTTAGGAAGAAATATGTGACGGGATGCGCCACGAAGTGGGAAAAAAATTTGGCGTCCCAAAAAATGACCCATGTTCTGCAAGGGTAATCGAAATTATCATGGTCAAACAAGTAAAGACACGCTAAAAATTAGGGCTAAGCCCCTAAGGAAGATCAAAAAATTATACCGTGGCAAAATGACCCATGAATACAAAGGTTGGTTTGAAATTACGTGGGCAAAACATTGACCCATGAAGACCAAAAGGTTTGGTCAAATTACCTGGCAAAAAAATGACCATGGAAGACCAAAGGGTAGCCAAAAATTACCATGGGCAAAATCCACGGAAGACCAAAAATTACCGTGGGCTAAAAAATGACTCCATGAAATCAAAAGGATGGCGAAAAGTAGGGGTTGGCCAAAAAAATTACCCATGAAGCCAAAGGTACCCAAAAATTACCGTGCGGCCCAAAATTTCCCATGGAAGACAAAAGGTAGCCTAAAATTTCCGTCGCCAAAAATTGACCATGGAAGACCAAAGCTGCGTCGACAATATCATGGTCAAACAAGTTAACGACATCAAAAAGGGCTAAGCCCTAAAGGAAGATCAAAAATTAACGTGGGCAAAAATGGCCCACGTTTCGAAAAAAATGATGCGGCGTAAATAGGGGTAAATAGATTACAACGTTGCTTACGCAACGTTTGCGCCACCCTTTCTTCGAAAGGTGCTAAAAATTAAGGTTGCCAACAAAATTAGGGCTGCCAAAAAATTAGGGCTGCCAAAAAATTAGGGTTCGCAAAAAAAATACCGGCAAAATGACCCAGAAGACAAAAGTTGGTCGAAAAAAATAAATACCAAAAAAAGTAAGCCCAAAAAAGGTCAAGGTCAGGTAAAAAATTCGAGCTCAAAAAAAGGTCACGGTCAAACAAAAAGGTCAGTAGTCGGTCGGTAGTGAGTTTCGTTGGGTGGTTTTTCGCTGGGTGCGTTTTTTTCGTCGGTAGTGGTGGTTTTTCGTTTACCAATATCCCTCCCCTACTACTATATGGACCTCGGGAGGGTCTTCCAACCCCGCTCTTTGTATTTGGGTGTCGCGGTTCCTCCGCCCCTCCCCTCGGGTATGGAAAACGTCCCCCCTGTGTCCCCTCGAGCTCAGCCCCCTATGTGCCGTATAAAGCAATTTTCCTATGTGAAATTTTACCAGATTCCAAAAATGTAATTCCTTTTTCGCTGTAGCTATTGTAGTTTTGAGATCATATATATTTTTTTGTTTTTTTTTTTTTTTTTTTTTTTTTTATTTACATTTTCCGAACTAGAATTGGACCAGCATTCCACCAATGTATTCCGTTTTATTGCGTAGCATTAATAGTTTTTAACAGATATATATGACGACTATTGTCTTATATATTATATCTTATATATAATTATATATATAATATATATATATATTATACTTATAATATATATATAATATATATATATATATATATTATATTTATATATATATATATATATATAATAGATATATAATATATATATATATATATATATATATATATTATATATATATATATAACAGGCTAAATGAAGAATTCGTTCTGACCTCAAAAAAAATTCTATGTTTAAGAATGATATTCGATATAGGTATATCGATTATACCTAAGATACCGAGGCGGGGAAATATGTTATTAAAGGCGCCATATTGGATTCATTGTTCTTTAAGAAATTGTACAGATAGGATGTGTTTACATATGAATATTTAGGAAATATATGAAATTTAGAATAATAAGTAGTGTATTTAAGGTTTTGCAATATTTAGTTGTGCTTTAGAATGGTTTGAGTTTTGAAATGCATAGAGGTAAGATGTGTTACTAGAGTGAATTTAAAATATGAATATTTACTAAATATTGGAAACTTAAAATAATAACTGCAGTGTATTTGCTTTTCCGAACATTATCAATGTTCTTTAAGAAATTGTACAGATAGGATGTGTTTACATATGAATATTTAGGAAATATATGAAATTTAGAATAATAAGTAGTGTATTTAAGGTTTTGCAATATTTAGTTGTGCTTTAGAATGGTTTGAGTTTTGAAATGCATAGAGGTAAGATGTGTTACTAGAGTGAATTTAAAATATGAATATTTACTAAATATTGGAAACTTAAAATAATAACTGCAGTGAATTCGTTTACTTGATAAGATATCTTTTTCCTCTTTTAATAACTCTTACGATCTTTTATTGTATTTTAGGTAGATCAGGACACATTAATAAATTAATATATTAAATAATAGTAAATAATAATTAAGAAAATAGATATGTATATATTATATATATAATAATAAAATAACATATATATATATATATATAAAAAAAATTTGATATATATATATATATATATATATATATATATATATATATATATATATATATATATATATATTAAATAATAGTGATGTTGTAAAATATTTCTTTAATTTTGCAGGTCAAATATAAAAAGATTCCTAAAGAGACACATTTGAACTACTTTCCTCGAAGGTAGTGACCAGAATTTAATCCCTAAGTCGTGAGTTGATTAATCTATTTATTAAACTTAAATATTGTTAATGTTAAAGAAAGAACATATAATGAGAAGGTAAAGAATTAACTGCCTCTCTGGGATTGAACCACCGTATGTTGCGCGTGAGGACAATATGCCCGGTCTATACAACTGCAGCTTCCTCCAACCCAAAAAATTGGATTCAAGAACAGTTATAAACAAAAACCGAGTTCCCGTCAAGGCGACATCACAGTGTCCAGCCTTCCTATCTCTCCTCTTTAGATTTTAGATATTAAAAATATTCCATAATCAATCCAATTAGATTAGATAGTTAAAGTAAAGACAACATATAAGTGAAGGTAAAGAATTAACTGCCGTCTCTGGGATTGAACCACCCGCATTGTTGCGCGTGGGACAATATCCCCGGTTGCTTACAGCTGAGCATACCTCCAACCAAAAAATGGATTCAAGAACAATGTATAAGCAACCGAATTCCCGTCCAAGCAACATCAACCAGGTGTCCAGCCTGTCCTATCTCTCTTCTTTATATTTAGATGTTAAATATTGCATAATAATCGTAATTAGATTAGATAAAGAAAGAACATATAACGAGAAGGTAAAGAATTAACTGCCTTCTCTGGGATTGAACCACCGCATGTTGCGCGTGAGGACAATATGCCCGGTGCTATAGAAATAGACAGCTGGACAACTGGTGATGTCGCCTTGACGGGAAATCGGTTGCCTTATAACTGGTTCTGAATACCAATTTTTTGGGTTGGAGATAGCTAATTGCTATACCCCGGGTATATTGTTCTCACTCGCAACATGCGGTGGTTTAATCCCAGAGAAGGCAGTTAATTATTTACCTTCTCATTATATGTTCTTTCTTTAACATCTAATCTAATTGCGATTATTATGCAATATTTAACATCTAAATATTGTTAATTGTTTACTTAAAGACAAACTTAGGTTGCAATTAGGTGGCAATGCTGTGCAGCGTGAATAAATCTCCGTTCAAGTTCCTTACTGTGAAACGTATTACCATGATAGTTAGGTTGCATGCTGATTGCAACGTGTATCCATTGTAGGTTACGGTTGCATTGCTGTGCAGCTGTATCCTCATAGTTAGATTTCAAACTTACCACTTTTAAGTTTAGCTAGATAATGAGGTTAGGTAACACAGATAATATATATTATATATTATATATATATATATATATCATATATATATATATATATATATATATATATTATATATATATATATAATATATATATATTATAATATATTTATATATATATTATATATTATATATATTATATATATATATATTCTATATATATATATATCGACCATCGATATATATCGATAACGCATATATATTCGATATCACATATATATCAGATATTGATATATTAATCGATATCGATATCGATATATCACTATCATAAAGGTATGACGAAAGAGTTCAGTTTACCATATATATATATATATATAATATATATATATATAATATATATTATATATATAATATATATATTTATATATATATATTACTATATATCTATATAATATATATAATATATATTATATATATATTAAGTTGTTAGAAAAATTAATTTTTAGAGTATCGAATTCTAATAGGGTGCAAAAGTTGCGTATTTATATGATAATCAACTAAATGTTAATTTAAAAAATCATATTTTAAGTTTTGAAAAAAATGACCAAAAAAAAAAAAAAAAAAATTTACCTTCACGCTCCCACTATACCGGTACCTTTATTTGGGTTTTAATAGCGTCTAAATACTTTATTTTAGTTGTCTGATGATATAAAATGATATTTAAAAACCATGCGCTATGTTTGAGTTAGCTCAAAAGGTCTAAAATTTTAGAATTTAGGTGAAAAATGTCTTTTTACCGTTTTGTAAACAGACGCACTGTAGTATTATAAAGGCCATCTTTTTAATAATTTGTTACTGTGAGTGATTTTTTACATTCTATTTTGACAAGAGTTCATCATTTATTAGGTCCTTCGGCCATTTCACAATTTTTTTATGAAACGACCCAGCACTCGCCACAAGGATTTGGCGCAATTCGATTCCACCCACACCTTATTCAACCATCCAACCAATTCAGGTGTGTTAAATTATATTGATTTAGTCAAGGACGCTGTCTTAAATTCATATTTTTGATCAAATTTTGACATTGTGGATATTGAGAGCATTTGCTTTATTTACTGTAGCCAACGCTCTTTTCTTGTCTGCAATTTTTTTCTGCAGACTCTGTTAAAAGTTTGACGCATCTCTCAACAACTTGGATATGGAATGGAAAATTTAAAAAAATCAAACTCAGGTTGAGTTTTATTTTGCAGAACTGAAGAAATAGTCTCTGTTGTCAAGCTTTCCTACATTGGAGGGGGCGACAGGTAACATTTTGTCCAATACATCAGCTCACTGTAGTCCTTGGCATAAAAATTTATTGAGGGCCAAGAAAAATTCTAACAGACTTCCCATTCGGATTTCAAGTTCTTGCCTTTAGTACGCTCCTGTAACCCAACTCTCGTATGTGTTTTCTCTCATCCACTATCATATCCAACAATATGTTCTCTAGGTGGGAGAAGACAGCGTTTCTCTCAATCACAAGATAGATGATTCTTTTAATGTGTTCTGGCAAATGTCTCTTTGTTTAAACAACTTGAAAGATATGTTTAGGACCATATTTTACCGGCCACAATCTCTTAATGTCGAACCAGATAGGAGCATATGCCTTCACAATGTAGTTTGCAAACATCTTGAGTTTGTTTGTCGGACTTCTTTTGGAAATGAACAACCATAAGACCCGATTTGCAAATGGCAGCCATCGGGAGTGACTGAGAAGTCCAGGATCTCTTACAGACATATCTGGAGCACATTGTCCTGTCTGAATTGCTCTGAAAATATTCAGAAGGTAATGTTGGTCTTTATTACTTAGATCAGTTTTATTTCCATTAATTTCATCTAATTGAATTGCTTCGAAATTTAAAAGGGGTATTTTTTCACAATCAGGCAGTTGTTTGCCGATTTTCCTAGAGAATGACGCTGGTCCCGTCGTCTGTCAGTCCAGTTATCAAAATAAATGTATGAATGGTAGCTCCTTAAAGTTAAGTAAGCAAACGAACCATTGCATTGGACGCCGAATTTTAATCTCTATGTAGCGGATATCACCATTTTTGCACCATATTTCCAGTTCATTAATTTCAATATCATTATCTTCCTGGTATTTAAGGATGCGATTGACTATTTCACAACCGATTTCACTCACCGGTACGTGACCGACATATTGCGCACCAGGGTCACGATTCACGCTAATGTGCTCCTCTTTCTCTTACTCTTCGGTATATTTAAGATCCTATTTTTACATGGAAGATAGTATTATCTTTTCCACCATCAAAGTATATTCCCTTTGGTACTATTTGCTGGTCCATTTAATGTTCTATAGCTTGTCGGATCCTCTGTTTTCCTCTTCTTAAATTGCTTTTATCGATCACTAGCGACGTATGTTTTTCGAATCTTCCAAATTATGCAAACGCTGGAAGGCATAGAGCTGTAGTCTATCCGAAACACAAATCTATCACAAATCGCAGTAACGTCTGTTTATTTTATTATTTGGTAAGTAATGAAGCACAATCAATTTCACTTTTGGATTTGATTTTCGAGAGTTCCATGCCAAGGTTCATGTCAATATGCAACAGTTTTGGCAATATTTTTAGTTTTTTCTCCACTGTAACCAAGTCATCAAAAATAGCTAGTGTTATGCATATTTGGTGTTCGTTGATGTATTTATATAAACTTCTCAATGGGTGTGGTTATTTTTGTCCTTTTCAATCATTCTACAATTTAGGGCAATCACAAGCACCACCTTTTTCCCAATTAAGCCAGATATGTATCGCACAATACACCAACATATCAAATGCTTTATTCGCATCGCCACGTTCCGCCCATTTTTTCTTACTTCTCCTTCCTTGTCTTCTTATATGATTTACATTTTATATATGCTCATGGTAGGTTTTTCTTTGTTAACCGTACGAGTCACACATCGAGCTTCCGGCTCGGCCCATGTTCTGATACTATTTAAATGGCATTTTATCTCCTCTTCTAACCGCTCAAAATTTCGCCTCTAAATCCATTTTTAGTATGTCGTGGTGCAAATTCCTTCGCGATGTAGTAGCCCATACAACGTCTGTGACTATGTTACCTCATTAAAACTGGACATGATAAGTTAAGAGGCATGCTGTCTCTAAACCTCCGTGTAGCGGCTTCTGTTTGCGGTCATTGAATCAAACAAGGGCCCAGTGGGCCGGGGACTCGTGCGGGCGATTCGCTAAAGTACACGGGAATCTTCATTTCGGGATGTTGACCCTGTTTGAGACCCGTTATGATATGTTTTGGACAAGGGTTCTCCGCCCCCTTGAAACGCGCTTTGATTAGTTCTAAAACCTCAACAGTTTATTCAAGCTGCTCAAACACAACGGCATACGACTCGGTCACCTTATATGAATCACACTTGTTGCCGTAGCTCGATAAAGGATAGATCAGGTGTAGAAAAGTGGATATGGATATAACCTACTTGAGTGATTCGTACTCCATTATAAACCCGCGATCGATCCTTTATAAAACCTGGAACATACAAGTCGGACCTTTAGCTCGAAGAATAAGGGTGTCAGAAAAGAGGGATAGGGGTACTAAACCATGCTATAAGTCAGCCGATTCCATCAAATACAACGGGAATCGATTCCTTATCATCGATTATTGCGATCGATAATCTATCGGATATATTCTTGACTACATCTTATCGGGGTTAGAGGTGAACAAGGGGGCGAGGTATGAAATCGATACAGATCTCGATAATTGTAACTATCGAATCGATTTCCGCGATCATCGATAGTAGGAAATCATTCATATCGGGTCACCTACCTCAATATAAATACAGTAAATTATAGACGCGCGATGTCACTGCTAGCCGACATTCCAAAAGTATATGATACTCTTATTATGCCTAAACAATTAGTCTAGATTATATATTTATATTATATGATAAGCTTATTTATTATATTAATATAATATATAGTATTAATATAATCATAATTTATTTATTATATATAGTATATATTATATTTTATTAGTATTTATATACTATTATACTATATATATAGTATATTAATAATATATATTATTTTATATATAATTATATTATATAATACTATATTACTATACTATTTTATATATTTTTTTCTTTTTTGTTTTTATTATATATATCGTAATTTACTAATATATTTTTTATTATATCTTATCTAATACATATATAGTATTATTATATATATATATAATTACCTTATGTCCCTCATCTTACTATGTCTTTATGTAATCTATATCATTCTTTTATTTTCATTATATTGATATATTATATTAAGATATATTATACTTATTATATTATAAATATATATATATTTTATATTTATATATATTAATATATTATTTTATTACTTATGATAGAATAGTAATAAATATTTTTATATATAATTATATATATAATATATATAATTTTATATATAACTTAGATATATAGGGAAATTATTACTAAGAATATATTTTATAATATATTTATATATATATAATATATTATTAATATATTTATATTACTATATATATAATATATTATTATATAGCCTTAAATATATTATCTCTCTCTTACATATATACTCATAATATTATAATCTATAAGTATATATATATATATATCATAATTATATATAAATATATATATATATATATTTATACTAGTAAATAACGTATAATTATAATATATTATATATTATATATACTTAATTACATATTTATTATTCATGTATATAATATTTATTATTATAATTATATATTATATATTATATTTATATATAATATTATCATATTATATATATACTATTTATATAATATTATATATATAATTATATATATATATCAATGTTTATATATATATATATATATATTAATTCTCTATAATTTTTTTATATAGATAAATATATATTATACAAATATATATATAATCACTTTTATATATATATATTATAATATAGTATTATATTCTTATATTATTATTATTATCTATATATTACTATTATATATATATTATTAGATTTAGTTAAATAGATATTGTTATAATATATATACTATATATTATATATTATAATATTTTTCATATATATTTTAATATATAGTTATATATATAGATAATATTATTTTATATTAGTTATATATATATATGATTATAATATATATATATATATATATATATTTGACTGCACGCTATAAGAATGATAAAGATTAATTAATATTATTTGCCTTAAAACGCGGTACACTATCGATGTGGTAGTGTATCTCCTGCATTTTAATTGATTAATTTCATTTGTCTGACTTTGTTATTTCTTATTTCAATGGAAGTGTTTATGAATGAATCAATTTACAGTTTTTATGATAAGACTAAGGAGATTATCTAAACTATTTTTTCCGTAAACGTATAAAAATGATACGAGTATATAAATTTTCACAAAAAATATGAATATAAACAACAAGTGAGTCATATCATCTCCTGTTTCAGTGAACGAACTCCGATTTCTTTACGATAGTTATATGAACCATACAGGAAAATTTTTACCCCATACAAGTTACAAAATATCCTCGCCCCGAATCTCACAAATGATCTTAACTCCCCATCCCCCCGACTAGAGCTTGCTGCAACCTTTGTTTTCATTTTGAAGTGTTTACGAATCTTGCTAAAACCAGAAGATTCCAATATTCATACCTTAGTTACTGTATTAAGTTCTCAATTTCTAGTAGTCAGAATGTCTTCTGTAGCGAAAGTTCAACTAGAAATTTTGCTTCCTTTTGTTCTGCTTCACTTTTCTTTGTTTCGTTTGTTTCTCCTTTGGGACTATATTCTCTACAATCCAAAAACTTTCATCTTTTTGCTTAGGGGTTCCTTTGTATAAATTTCGCATTCGTATTTACTCTTTATTATCCTTATTATTGTCATTAGATATTATCATGGCAAATAATAGGCTACCTCTTCAAAGCCTTATTATCCAAATGTCCCTGTTATGATATTGTAGGAGTTCTACCTTGCTTTGATCTTTAAATTCTATACAACAATGTAGACGTGATGATACATTTATAGATAATAACAATACAACCTTCTTCACTATGTAGTGTTACAAGATCTTATAATGATGATCTCACATCGATTCATAGCTTTGTTGATTTGCTAAGATTCAATTCTCTTCTTCTATGATATTATATGTGTATTATGTTCATTTGATCTGAGAAATTAACTCGCATAACTTTTTTGAATTGCTGACTCTCCGCCTTTTATCCCATCATCTCCTACTAACTCACTCTCTTATATCTTTTCTGCAACACACACTACTTCTCACTTTTGTTTCTATATCTTACACAATTGATTGCCTATTCTATGAGGTAATTTCTCTTAGGAGCTTGTACTAAGATTTAGGACACGGAAATCGGATCCCAGACCTATAGAGGCTTTTGTCACTCGCTACCGGAGATTTCACCAAACAGACTATACTCGCATGTTCAACATTAATACATGTTCTACCCCATTCACATTTCCACTTACTACTATATAAACTCACTTTCTCACATTTTACAAGCCATTTGAAGAATTGTGTCTAAATATTGGAATTTAGTTTATTTACTCACTGCTAAGAATCATACTTTTTCAGTTGGCAGGGACTTGTCAGCTGTTTTGCGTATACTATTCGAGTTAGCTGTTATTTCAATTGTTAATCTCATAGATTCGCCGTCTCTATCCTTTTCTTGAAATAGGCAATACCCCTTAATCTGGATTTTTAGCCGAAAGATTACACTTTGATCACTGTGATTGCAGTTGTTGGAGTCTAGTGACAGCTTTTAATGACTAAAAAAGTGTGTATGTAGAGATCGACAACGTAGATTGACACATGTTAATTAAAATATTTATACTAATTTACTAATTATATTAATTTATTACAATTAATCTTTATTTAATTATACATATCACCATTTCTGATATTTTTCATTTGCAGGTTGTTGATCTAGGACTGGAATGGTCTAAATTTCGAAAGAAAGAAGATCGCGTATTATGCATGAATCTTACTGCTCATCCATGGGGTTCACTTTACGGTCAAAAGTTCGCACATTAATACTTTGTTAGACTGCGCGTATTTGATTACTTTAAAGGAGGAATGGAGACTACGCACAACATATTGGGCTTCTCCTCACAAGTGTGCAAAACGCCTTGTTAATAAAACTTATTGTGCGATGTGACTTAGTAGGAAGAATGCTAAGCTGAGATTGTGGTAGTGCCATGTTTGGAGGAAACCAACCAACCATTGAGAGACTGCAACTGCCTGTTTATGTAAAAGGAATTCATAGACAATAACCACACATTACAATAAATAATCGATCTAGCCAGAACGGACCAGTTGACACTGTTGAATTTAACCTGTGCTGTACTTACTGATCAACCGGAGATGATGTTGAAAATATCAATGTAACCTTTTCCGATGGGGTGATCTTGACCACTATAAGCCATCGTTTCAGGTTATTATCCCTTTGCTACTGTTTATCAGTGTTGAGATTGATGATGTCTGGTAAGAGATTTAGTATTGCCAAGCAGTCTTGCGAATTGTTATTCCAGGTTGAAGAGAAGGAATGCTCGCAGTGGGATTGGTGTCTCGATTTATTTGTAAGAGAATACAGCAGCACTAAGTAATTTATCCGATTGGGGTCAACTTGTTTTTTGTTGATGTTAAAGGTAACTCTATCATATGGGACTCTCGCGAAGTATTCAAGATGGATCTTTTATTGACAGTACAAAGAGTTTTGTGATGTGTGTTATGCCAACAGAAATTAATATGGATTCAATCAATCATGACCCTCTGTACAAATGAAAGTAGGCTATACCAAATCAAGAAATTGTGGATAGATTGCATACATCTTCATGGAATGGTTTTTATGTGGATTTGAAATGCTATAAATTTTGACGCAGAAGGAGTGCACCAACATCCCTTGATTCTGGTATTGGAGAAGAGGAGACTAGGGTTAGTCAGCGAACAGTGGTCGACTTACTGGCGACGAAAACCAGTTTGCCTGGTGAACAAAGGCTATCAGATGAGCATCTGGTGATTTATTAATAATATTTATTTCTTAAATCATTCGGTAATGTACAGTACATGTCAATAGCTCTTGATCCACTGAAGGATGCTTCTGCTATATTCTTTCATTTTTCATCTTCTAAGTCTCAGCTCGAGGAAGAAAAGCAAGATATCTTGGTGGCGCTCACATAAGAGGCTCATCGGATCCACCTATTGTTACGAGAGCTGCAGCAACTGAGCAGAGGCTAGCTTGGGATGCATTCTTGATGTGGTAAGAAATTCCTTGGGAACAGCATATGTATTCGTAGAGTTATGCGAGCTTCTTGGTTTCAGCTTGGATGTAAATTGCATCCACAGTTTCATACTTAATACAGTCAGTTGGAGGAACTTTCCAGACAAAACTTCTGATGTACGTGAACGAAAGAGCAAGGTGATACGCTCTTCATCAAAAATAAAAGTTATGAGACCGTTTACCCCGCAATTGGTGTCGCCACCGTCGTGCAGCACTATGATAGCAGGATCTTTTCTGGTTGCTCTCCGGATCTCGCCTGGAAATTTATTTACCCAAACTGTCCATGCTGGCCAGATGCGTCAATGAAGAGGTCGTATTAAATTGAACATCATATTGTCAATTAATTTTTTGCAATACTAATTTTTATTATTTACCTGTTACTTCTCAAATGGCCAGTATCACTCAATAACTTATCGATTCATATCACAACATTGTCATACAGATTATTAAAGTATGTTTTATTCAATTATTAGTTGTTACTTTACTTAATTCTTGTCTGTAAGTCTGTTCGCTCTTCAAAAAATATATATATGTTTTCTATATTTATATGAAATTATATATATACACATGAAACTGATGATGATAGAGAAAACAATGGAAGATTTGAGCAGCCCCTGTATTACCAAAGAAATATATGGCACAAAACAAAAAAAAAAAAATTGTTCGTTGAACATTTCTTGCGCCGTTTTCGCGCTGGTGCATTATTCCACCACACACCATCTATAACCACCACAGCATATATATCATATATTTATATTTTATGATATATCTTATATATATATTATATATTATATATTTTAATATATATTATATATTTATAATATTATATATACTTATTATTATATGGAATTTTTTATCTATAAAAGGTTCTTTATATTACTATGCTCAATATATCTGGGGGGGGCCCTGTTTCACCCGGCTTTTGGCAGGGTCAGTCAGCAAAGGCTTATTAAACTTCTGTATCTTTCAGTTTAACTTGACCCTTTCTTTGCGGCGCGATGTTTGCTTTATCTTTTATTCTATGTTACCGCAAGGCAGGTGTCGAGGAGCTTTTCACTCAACATGACCACCACATTACATGCCCTCGCTTGCACACAGGGGTATGTATTGCGCACGGTTTTGTGTTTGATATTGGGTAACTTCAGGCACATTTGCTCGGTATCATGTTCTTCATTCTGCACCTCTGTTCTGTGTGAATTCTATACCGATCCTTCCTAGTTCCTTCTGAATTATCTTCGCTCACTTTAAGCCTATCGTCTTTGTCATCCTGCGTTAATGTCATTTGCGTAAGGAGTGGCTTTTTGAGCCGTACACCCTCCTTGTAGGCTCTGCCGTGAATGGTTGGTGAAACTGTAACATTATAATATATTAGTTATTATTATAATTATTTATATCTTATATATGATTATAATTAGTTATATATATTATATTATTTATATTAATATATTAATATCATAATATGTCTCAGGTTTAATTCATTATATATTACATTTATATATATTATAATATATATATATAGTATCATATATTATATTATATAATTATATATATATACTGCATCATAAATGGAGATTCTCATTTACTCTTAATAAAGTAAAGAATTCTCATAATGACATCAACAGTTACAATAATAATAATAAATAGAATTAAAATAATTAATATAATCATATATAATATAATATCATATTAATATAATATATAATAAATGTAATAATAATATAATAATAATAGATCACATAGCTTTTATTAAAATAATGATTTTAATAAAATAATCATAATAAGAAATATATAATATTATATCTATATAATACGATAATATAATATAATAATTAATAAATAATCTAATAATCAATATAATTATAATATAATAATAATAATATATAAAATAATATAATAATTTAAATTATTCATAATATAAAACTATGATAATAAATAATATCTATTATATATATAATAATATATAATAATCATATAATATACTAATGAATATTTATTTAATATCTTAATATATAATTATAATATATAATAATAATATATAATATATAAATTAAAATAAAAGAGATATAATTAATATATATTAATTTATATATAATAATTATAATAATAATAATATAATAATTATATTATTATATATATATAATAATAGATAATATCTATAAGCTCATAACATATATAATCATTATAGTCAAAGAATGATTGGTAGCTTTTTCGAAATAAATATGCTATGAAGTTTCATGAATTTTTAATATTTAGTTGTAGTTTTTGCAATTATTCATATTTAAAATTTGCAGGGGTAGCTTAATTGCACCAATTATACTTTAGTTTAATACTGTTTTCGATTGACCTTAATTATCCCAAAAATCAATTTTAATACTTTAAAAATAATGTTAGCAAATCGTATGCAATCAACATAATCAACTAATATCAAAATATATTATATAATTATATGATGATAATAAAACAGTAGTAGTGTAATGAAAATATCAATAATAATATCATAATATATATAATTAATAATATAATTATGATATAATATATAATTTTATATAACATTTATATAATATATATCATAAGTTATAATAATAATACTGATCTATTTAAACATAAAATGAAACTTATAGAATAAAATAGCAATAATATATATAATAATTATTTCATAATAATAATAATGATATATATAATATAATAATAATATAATATCTAAATAAATAATAATATAATAAATAATACCTTATGACATTCTGTGAATAATAATAATATATTCTAATAATAATAATATAGTAATAATATTATATAATAATAAATAGATTAATAATAATATATATAATACATAATAATATAATATATATTGTTTTATAGTAAATTATTTAAACTGATCGTTAATTAGTTGTTTGAATAATATTGAAAGAAAGTGTGTTTTATTTTTAAATGCAGGGTTAGATTCAATTTAATCTAAGATAGCTATTTATAAAGAAAGACTTCTAAGAACTACTTATATAATTATAAAAAAATAGTATAATAGTGTAAATTTTTTTAAAATGTTAGCAAACTACGTTTTTTTAACAGTAGTAATTTTTTTTTATCATTTAGGGATTTTTTTTTCACATCTAAAAAGGGTATTTACTGTATAATTATTACCTTTATAATTTATGTGTCTGTGCTATGCTCTGACATTGGCATAGCTATTTCCAATTTCAACACTCCTTCATTTTACAAACCACAACACGTTTACGCAATTGGAATACTTCAATTTATAAACACATCTTATATGCTCACGAAACAGCTTTGCTAAACGTTAATTGTTGGAATGTATTCAGAAACCTAATATATTAATGATCATTTCCTTTTTACATTCTTACGTTCTGTTAATAATTATTTTATTGATGGAAGTCATAAATAAGAAAATTAATATTTGTTTTAATATTCTAACCTTTTGTTGTATTATTAGATTCACGATTACTGTTTTTTAAATTGATTAACAACATATTTTCTCTAAATTGCTTTTCCACTATTTGTGATCTTTGAGTAAAACATCTTGTTACGAGATCAAATTACCTCGTTGTGCAGGATTTATTGAATGTGATTTTCTTAGTTTTTTTACATTTTATTTAACGTTCCTATACCGAATAGAGTGACTATTATCGACGGGGAATAGAGGCAGTGACGTGTGAAGAACTGATCATATATTAGCGCGAGGTGGCAATAGTTGTGTAAAACATGAAGGAAAAGTTAAGTGGCAGACAGTACATATTTGCATAGGTACAGAACGTGACATGCAAAAATCATTGCAAATTTACAGTAGGAAATCTGCTTTAGGAAATATAAGTAGTAATAATAATCAAGCTAAAAATGTAATATTTAGGTTTGAGAAAGAGATTAACTTAAGTAGAAAATTTGCGTTATAACAGAGACATCATCTTCTTGACACATTCCAACTCCGAATTGAGAAAATTATGCCTATATTAATGGATAGACACAGTAGGTCTGTTGTCGGAAGATCAGCGAATGAGGTTTGCTAAAGCAGGAGAATTTACTCTTAGTATAGATATTATCAATAGAAATTAACAGAACGCAATTTAAAGACTTAATCGATACAGAAATTATGAAAAAAGAACGATAGCCAGCCACTAGGTGAATGCCGCAGTATTCGTCAGCACCAAATCTCCATTGTAGGTTAGAGTCAAAGTGATTATTCCCAAAAATTATCTTTCAAACTTTTCATATTTAAGTGCTAATAATTAAACTAAATTTAAAAATTGGTGATCTAAAAAAAAATAATTAATTGTATGGAAGAATTTTTTTGCCATTATATCATATAAATATATTATTATTTAAATATCTATATTATATATGTAATACTTACATATATATATATTAGTTCAAAATTATAACTAATATATATATATAGGTAAAATTGAACTCTTCTTGCATACTTTGATGAATAACGAAGGGTAGAGACAAAATTCTATACAATATAATCATCCATATATATATAGTAATCATTAATAAACATAATAATAATTAAAAAATATATATTATAATCTATATATATTATATATTAATATATTTATAAATATATACTATACTTAGTAATCTGTGTCTACTTAACAAAACTTATCCGATTTTTCGAACTGCCCAGTGGCACTAACCTAATTGATTATGTAATCACACATACTCTAACTCTTGGATATGGAAGCCAAGTTTAGATTCTAGATATGGTTATGAAGCCCCAAGTATGCCCTAACATTGGGTGATGATATATACATTATATATAAATATTTATATCTATAGTATATTAATATATACTTATATAGATTAATATTTAATTATTACTTATATAATATATATGCAAAAGTGATCTTATAGTTGTTCTTATTTGAAACCAATCATTTTAGGTGAAACCTTTGTCTAATCTACACTGAATTTTACATTTGTAGGCCGTTTTTCTTATGAACGTCGTATTACATTATTCACAAATCTTTAGTTTAATTTCAAATTAAAATGCGTAAAACGTCAGTAAAGTTCAATCATGTTACATACTTCAAATAAGTCTTATAGCATTCATCTTTTAATTAGGAGAAAATTCACAGCTAACTGAAGGCTATATGGAACATGCTTCAAAATGCTTGCTTTGAAATATAGATAGCATCAAACATAGGTTCTGCATGTTTTCCCGATATCATATATTATATTACTACTTGTCTATATGATGACTAATTACAGCTATGTATCTTATAATTCTATATTTATACTTATAGTTAATATATCATATATATACTAAGTATATAAACTCTTATATATAATATTCATATTCATCATATTTTAAATATATATAAATGCCACGGATGTATGGAAAGGTAATTCCAATCTGGCCCCTCTTGATCCAGCCGCAATCAACGGGTATGCTGCTGGATAAGTTGGACTACTGTTAGGCCTAACTAAAAAAAAAAAATTAATTAAAAAATAAAAATTTTTTCCACACCCACTTAGCGGCTTCGAGCGCGGCATCTGGTTTAAAATGGATCACAGCCACAAGTGGCACATGGAAGCAGTATGACGGACGTATGTTTTCTATTGGCCGCATATTAAGACCTTTTATGTTAATTTGAAGATTTCCACTTTTATTAAATTTGCTTTATACGGCACCTAGGGGCTCGGCCGACGGGACTTAGGGGAGACGCTTTGCCATACCCGCCCGTAGGCCGGCGGCGGAGGAACCCCGGCGACACCAATCCAAAGCGGGGGTTCCGCAACATCAACTCTTCTCGCGCAGGCGAAACCTTGGCAGACAACCCTGTTTCCGACCCTTCTCGTTTTCCCGACTCTGCTCGTTGCGGTAATTCTTTGGGTATTTTATAGTAAAAAAAAAAAAAATTCATAGAAAGTCTATTATTTTTAACGAGAAACCAAAAAAGGTCTCTAAATAGCCTTTAATATATTTTAATATTAACATATTTTTGTTTTTTTATTTTTTTTACATTTTCATTTGTGAAATTTTTAAGGATTCCAAAATGTATTCCTTCGTTGTACTATTGTATTTTTCTAACATTTTGTTTAATTTTTTTTTTTTTTTTTCCAGTTTCAACGATATTTGACCAGGATTCCAGCAATGTATGTAGTTTACTGTAGCATTATAGTTTTTAAGTACATATGGAGGCTATATAGGACGCTTGACCTAACTATAATATAGTATTTCATATATTCATATTATAATACCTATAATCTATATATTATATCGTTATATATTATATATATATATACTTATTATTATATATCAATTTTGCTGTTTTATTCTGTGTGTAGTGTGGACGTCTTGAATTGTCCGGTATGAGTTTATCTTATTATATTTGGCGTATTATTTTTATTTTATTTATTATTAGCTAACTTTGAAGAGTGAAAGTGACTGTGTGTGTTTTTTTTTCTTATTCGATCATTACTTTTTATTGAAGGTTTTATAAACAGTTTCTCAGTAAATAATCATTTATTCGTTTCGGCGATTTTTAGTCTGTGGGTTTTAAAAAGACAAAGATTTAGCTTTTAATTTTTTTTTCTTTTTTTTTGTAGTTTTTATAAATTTTGAAGTGAGCGGTTGTTTAGATTTGGAATATGTAAGTATTATGTTTTATATATTTATTATTAGTACTAATTTATTCAGTTTATTTTAGTTTTTCATTTTTTCTTTTGTTGTAGGATTTAATCGAATTTTGTAATCGCAGCAAGTGTTTAGTTTAAGTTTTGTTTTTTAGATTACCTATGTAGTAAATTTATTTTTAGTTTAATTAATTTTAGTGCTTGAATTTTTTAAGTTGGATTGTTTTTCTGTTTTGATCCGATTTTCTTTGTTTGGGTCTCCTTCAAACTTATGTGGTGCTTGCGGCAGTGTGTGTGTGAGTGTTGTGTGTGTGTGTAAGTCGCCTTGTGGAGTTGAAGGGATGCCATTTGCATAGACGGGCTTACATTAATTTCACCATCATGCGGCTAAATCTACTTTGTCCTGTTGATATCAACTATCTACTCTAACCCTAACTTTTGTTCTGCCGACTCAGATGGCTAAGGTGTCACCGCTCTAACCGTTTTTTAAAAATTGTAACCTCTAATACACTTATTCATTATTTCGTCCAAAGGGTGAGTGTGTTCCTATGTACAACATTCATACCATGCTAACACGTTCTCGTGATCTCGAATCTTCAATTCGATGCTCTTGGCCTCGAAATCTTTTTCGTTTTCTACACAATATCTTAGTGCTTTCTCTGTTTCCAAACAGAACAGATTTCACTCTGTTTCTTGAATATATTAACCCTCTCACGAACTGTTATACTTCTCATCAATACTGAGGTTCTCTATTTAACGGATTCATGTATCACAAAATGAAAGGATTGCGGGTCCTCTCTATCTGCATTTGGGTGGGGCAAGGAGGCCGATCTTCACCATTACTTAACGATCTGAGCAAAACTCCTATCAAAGAACCTACATATATCCGGACTGTGCCCACCCAACTATCTTGAACCAGTTGACCTATGTTTCACCACTATTCCTTCTCTTTATAAATACACCTTCGTCCTATTGAGTAAATCTGACCACACTTATATCTCTTAAACTTATACTTTTCTCTCCAAACAGCTCCCTCCCTATGGTTTTTCTATATTTGATCCGGAGGTGAGGGGCTTGTTGTCGTTCTACGCTACAACTGTAATGACTCTTTGATTGATGACCTCGTATTCTGCCTAAGGTGGGACTGTAATCGTTGACCGGGCATGAGCAGTTCATTCTTCTTGACTAAATTCTTTCTTCTCATATTCCAATGTTTGATCAGTGCCTGTTCTTGGGCATCAGTAAAGACGAGCGTAATCGGGTTGAAAAAATTCTTCGTATCTCTATCTCCTCGCTAATTTTCATCAGTAAGAATCGTTGCAGGTCTCTTCGAACGAACAAACGGTTTATTAAACGAGGAGCTTAAACTTCCTTTGTTCTCACTGAAAATCTTCTGCCTCATTGCCAAACCATCTTACAACATCTGTAAATCGCTTTCTCTTTATTTCGATATGATGCTTGATGTAACTCTCCAATGAAAAGCCATCTTTCGCTACCTATTTTTCTTATTCACCTGTACGATTCCTGGCATTCCTCTCTCCAGCCTTCTCGTCTAAGGTTCATATAGTCTTTTTTGTCCTGTGAATAATTTGATCGGGTATCGGGCTGGATCTATGAGGTTAGGAAGTGAGATCGACCCGGTATGGTCTCCCCTGTTTAGAGGCGAGTGTTTTCAAGCTGGCCCTCATCGTTCAACGATATTCTCTAGTCCAATACTTACACTTTCACTCGTGTTAGCGACTGTACCAACTATTCGAAGGAATCCGCTCTGTCTGCTAACTATCGACCCTTAGCTCTCACTGATTTCATTAAAATCTTGAAACCTTCGTAATTCACTTCTTAGACTATTGGATATCTCATACTTTCTTTCCGATTCGCCGTACGGGCTTCGCGTTCTGAGGTCCTTACTGGTGATTATACTTCCATTTAACCGATTTATGTTTTCCGCCTTAGGAACTAGGGACTTGCGTGGTGGCGCTTGAATATCCAAAGCATCTTCCGGGTATGCCTGCCCTCTAAGCTCATTCCTTTGGGTTTCCTCCTTCTCTAAGTTGCTTACTTATGTCTGTTTTCTTTCAATCGTTATCTATTTGCTTTTGTTGACTGGCGACTTCTTCTTCTTTTCTGTTAGGGTGATTCCCAGGTTTTTATTTCCAATTCCTTATTTTCATTAATATTCCTCACTGCTCATCCATTGCCAAACCATATATGCCGATGACTCGACCATTTATTCTTCAACTCTTTCATTATGCTCCTTACTTCTAGAATTGCCCTTTGTCTTAATCTTTCCGTTCTTATTCTCCCTGATTGATAGATATTGGTGGGTGTCGGAACTTGTGATTCAATTCTTTAAAAACTCTTCTACAAATTCCTCTCTAAGACACCCTTCTAACTTTCTATCTCTTTTACGGTTCTCTCGTCTCTCTCTGTTGACTATATAAACATCCTTGGTTTACATAAACAAAAAGATATTTTGAAACCTCAAACAACGGTTGCTAAGGCAGGCCTCAAAGGAAACCTGGGAGATTACTGTATAGCGCGGACTTGTTTCCCACAGTACATCGTATACCAAGGGCACCATCCCCCTTGTATGGTATGACTCTTCTATTGGAGGGCTCAGGTTTCACGAGCTGTTTGAATTGGGTTGAGTAAAGGCAAAAGACTTTAATGTCTTTCTTTCTACATTCACTTGACCCCTCTATCTTGGCGGCCGATGTTGGTGCTTTATTCTTTTCTATTAGGTACCGTGCAGCAAGTGCTCGAAGGGAGCTTTCCCCTCACGTGCCACCAACTTTAAGATGCCCTCGTAGCACAAGGGTCCTGTGTCTGGCACATGGTTTTGCTGTTGATTTATCAACTCCAGCACATAGTCGCGATCCGTGCTCCTTTTTCGGACACTCTGTTCTGTTGAATCTTTCCATCTTCTGGAGTTTTCCCTAGCTCAAATTAATCTCCCACTCACTAAAGGCCCGCGTCTGTGCGAATTGCAGTGATTTGCAGTAGTGGGTTTTGTTATTTAAAACCCCTCCTCGAATGGGCTGAGACGAGAGCGGGTGATAAACCTGTTAATCTGATAATATAATATATCTAAAGGCGAATTATGCGCTATCGCATTGATATATATATAGTTATAATATACTATATATATTATATATATACTATAAAATTTCACTATGTATTAAGTATACTCAGACGAAAGTTCAATTTAGCCATATAATATATATATAGTATATAATTATCTTATATATAATATATTAATATATTAATATTATATTTATTTATTATTTAATATATTATATATATATAATATATATACTATTCTTCTCCACGTGGATGCTATGGCCAGAGGATAGCAAATTCATTAGTTGTTGAAAAAACGACGCGAGAATGGGAATGATGTCGCGAAGGTATTTTGACCGGAATCTTCGATCCGCAATGGTGGTAAAGTAGATAAATAAGTTTTGTTCAACATATTCAGTAGAAGTAACATGCAAATGAGCCTAACAGCTATATTAAAAAATGTAGAATGTATTTAAGTAGATAAGAGAATGACTATGGTAGTGAATTCTTATCTTAGAAAGTATTTTTTATTTATTAGATACGTAGGATTAGAGTGTCCAGCCTGACTACTTTATCAAGCTAGACAAGAATGTTTTTAGACTTTACAAGGATTCTTATCGATTTCTCTTCTATTGAAGTTTCGAAACCGCCCTTGCGTACTGCTACAACTGCACTTGAGAGTTCAAAACAACTCTGCATCACCCGCTCCCAAACTTCTCGAAACTTGGAGAAAGACATGATCATCCTCCAAGCAAGATCCGAACAGAAAAAATATCAAGAATCTAAGAATTTCCAGGGTTGAAGTTTTGCTTATCAAAGATGATTATAGTTGTGTAGAAGATTCATGAAAGAAAATAGATGAAAGTAGACCTGAGTTTTTACAATGATAAACAAACCTGTTTTCTTTACAGAACTATAGACGATAAGATAAGAATCTGTTTTCAAGAACTACCTGACACATTTATATTGCTGCTATGAGTGATCTTTAAACTTGGAAGCCTGATGATGGGTGTTGGTTATCAAGCCCAAGAGTGGAGATTTTAGACACCAGTAACATTATAGAGCAGTTGACACAAAATAGAAAATATTGGAAGCTTGAAGGATTCTGGAGGCAATTTACTTATATGATAATCATTTTACAGGAAAAGGAATAACATGTATGGCTGTGTACCACAATAGAGCCTAACGACTGGAATGGACAGTCAAAAAGAGGTCATGAGAAGCATTAAATACCGAAAATTCAAGTATTAAATAGAAAAGACAGGCTTGTTGCCAGAGTTTACGAAGTATTTATATATCTCTGCAGAACAAGCCAAAATAAAAAAACATCACCACATACGGCAGAGCCGAACCAAACTTGGAGAGAAGCTGGACTATCACAGAGAGTACCTTCAGAACATACTGCAAGCGAGGAAAGAATTGAGATATTTAAAAATGTTTTCTAAAATCTTCTGTCAAAAGAATTAGTATTTAAAACCTTGGATGATCGAAGATAAAATTAAGCATAGTTGGATTGTTGACTGAGGTCTAGCATACTCAG